>JBCEWC010009323.1:0-15617 GCA_038996855.1 Solanum aculeatissimum
AATAAAATTAAAGTCAATGTTTAATATAAAAAGTTTATATCTTTAATTTTTACTAATTACAAATATTTAATTTTCTTTGAATTACTATTTGGTTTTTTGAACCCACAACCCGCCCCACATTAGTTTTAAAAATAGTTATTTCAACCCGTCCCGCACCACATAACATTAAACCCGCATCCACCCTGCATAGCTCTAAACCCGCCCCGCATCCACCCTGCACCGCCCCATTGTCATCTCTATATTTGCTCTAACTCGTGAGATAATGCATACATATTAAGAAAGTTTCATTGACAAAGACTATATTAAAAAAGACAATCGGTGCTTGCTATCTATATTTGCTCTGACTTGTGAGACAATGCATACACATTAAAAAAAGTTTTATGACAGAGACTATATAAAAAAAAACAATCTTGCTATCTATATTTGCTCTAACTCGTGAGATAATGCATACATATTTTTTTTTTAAATATTGACAAAGACTATATAAAAAAAGATAATCGATGTTTGCTATCTATATTTGCTTTCACTTGTGAGACAATGCATACATATTAACTATTAAAAAAGAAATTTAAGAATATAATTTAAACTATAATAAATGTGTGGTTATTGAAATTTCATTGACAGAGACTATGCAGAAAAGGACTATTGGTGCTTGCCATCTATATTTGTTCTAACTCCTGAGAAAATGCATAAATATTAAATAAAATATTTAAGGATATAATTTAAAGTATATTTTTAAGGATAAATTTTTATAAATTCATAATATAGTTTTGCAAATAGAGTAATTTTTCTATTAGAAAATATAAATTTTCAACAAATGAAAAGGCATGAAAAGGCAAATATGAAAAAAGTTTCAAATATTTATCTAGAATTTTTTTAAAAAATTAAGCTAATATGGAATAGAAATCACATATAAAAAGAACTAATTGTATGTATAACTAATTGATAAAAATCCGGATAAAAAATTATCCTATTTGTTGGAGTGTCTGTTTGTGCATTTTGAAAGTTGTAGTCCAACTTGTGATTTGAAACCAAGTTAAAGGGTTAATTTATGTATTATGTTTTTCCTTTAATTACATCTCTTTGAATGAAAAATTAAGAGAAAACACTTATTTTAGAAAAAATGACGATGACGATGACAATGATAATAATAACAATATACATATAAGTAATATATATGTATATTTTATTTTTATGTCGTGAAGATAAAGAGATTGTTATTATATGTGAGAGACATAAAGCTAGCGTTTAGTCTTAAATATTCTTGACAACTTTTGGTGAAGTTTCATCATGCGATTAGCTCCAAAATTTTTCAAAAATATTCGACTATTTCAAAAAATATAATTTACACTCATAAGTTCTAAAAAATTATTAAAAATACACATAAATTTGTATTACCATTCTATAATGAACATATATTGTTCAGATATAATCTTATAACATAATTGATAACAACCATCAACAATAAAATATGGACAAGATCATACTCAAACTTATCACTGATTCAGTTGGAATTACAATCCATTAAAAGCAAGTTGTTCTATTTCTTAATTCTGTCACTTAACTTATAATTCGAAGGAGATAGATAAACATTAATCGAAACATAAAATTTTCTGAACACTATTTTAAGTTCTCAAATACTAAAAAAACTAATATATTCAAATATTAATTTTTTTTAAAAATATTTGGGGTCAAACGACAACTAAATATGAAAGGGTTAGTGGTGCTTAGGGTGGGAAGGGAGATTCAAAAGGATCTCCAAGGGTTAAGGATGACCAAACACTTATGTGTGAACGAGAGAGAATCTTGTGACTATGCCCAAAAAGATTGGAAAAAGATAAAAAGTTATAATTAATTTTATTTTAATGCAATATTTTTTGTCTCCATTACTCCATAGGCATGAGAAGACAATAAGGCCATTATGGACTTGTCTTTTTTCATAATTTCTTTTTGACAATTGGTGTGGGTATGATATCATTGTATGAGATTTATGAGGTAGTTTCTTTTTTAAAATAATTTGATATGATAATACTAATACTTTCTTGGTTTAAAAAAATAATCTGATTTGATTTGATTTAATTTGATATGGGATTAAAATAAAAAATAAAAAAAATATTTTAATTTTGTGGCTATAAAATCAAATTACGTCAAATATGCTACATGAAAAACTGAAATTAAAATATTATAACAAAAGAAAATGAGTAATTATTTTTTAAACAGACTAAAAAGCTAATGATCTACACTCGAATTAGGAGATATTTGTTTTTATGGGTGTCTCATCATGTTTCATTATGAAATTTTAAAATTCAAAATATTTTTTATTATTTATAAATAATTTGGAGTGAAAAATACCTTTTTGTTATTCTTAAAATTCTAGAATTAAATTGGCAAAATGTGCTTTTTGAAGTTGAATTTAAAAAAGAAAAACCATGGCCAAAAGCCTCCCATAAATCAATGTCAATTTCATCAATTACTAGAAAAAAACAACTTACTTTGGCCTTTGGCCCTCCTTTTTTGACCAAATCCTAGGCTATCAAAAGAAAAATCTTCTTGTCACTGATTCATTTTGTAACTAAATTTAATATTTGAAATATTGAAAACTATACGAAAAATATTATAAGTTGCAATCCTTCTCATATTAATATGGTGGAAAAATATATTTTAAAATATTGGTCAAAGTTCATATAGGTTGACCTCGATAAGTGAAATATTGACAAGTAAAAATGAACGGAGGGAGTATTATCTAGCATGTTACCTAATTGCTTCGTTAATATTATTGTATTCCGAATTGCTAAGTTTTTAGCAATATTTATATTTATTATTATATCAATAAATATAATATAGCATTAATTATAATTTTACTTGCAAAATCATTTATTTGTTGCAGTAATTATTGTCATTCTTCTTGTTAATTTGTATCATTTGAGTCCTTAGAAAAAAAGACTCTAATTTTGTGACTTTTTTTTGGGTGGAATTTGTAAAGTATTTTGCATTTATTGATTACACAAGGAAGACAATCACACATTAATAAATTCACATCTTTATAGTTGAAAGGACTTAGAAAGCATTTTGTGCAATTATGAGATGTTCAAACTATTTTTTTCAATATATATATATTTGATGTTGATAGTTTAATAGTTATTTAACCATTATTTTAATTTATACATATATAAATTTCTCGTTCTGTCTCAAAATAATTGTCATATTTTATCTTTCGAGAGTCAAGTTATATGAACAATGGTTTAAGATTTTTTTTGTCACATTGATATGAGAAGAATTGCAACTGTTTCTTTATGTTGCACTTTTCATGAGTAAAATTTTCAAAGTCACGTTAGATTACATTAATTCGATAGTTTAAAATAAAAATTTAGATATTCAAAATCTATACGAAAAGTACTATAAATTTAAAAAAAAAACGTACCAATATAATGAAAAAATGTATTTTAAAATGTTAGTCAACGTTCTTATCGTTTGTTTATCGACGAGGAAACTTGACAATTAGAAAGGACGGAGAAAGTATAGAACTTTTGAATATCTAAATTTGAATTTTAAAATATGATTATACCAATATAATCTAATTTTGAGCTCTAAATAATAAATATTTTGGGAAGAGAAGTATCACTTAATTATTTATACTAAAATCTACGATATCAAGTTTTCAATAAAAATTTACCTATTATTTTTACTATAATCCGATATGTAGAAAGTCTGTATATTATTAGTACATAAAAGTTAATTTTACGTACTTATATATTTTACAAGTTTATACTATTCTTAAATAATTAATAAATAGGGTGGATTATTTGACTTGATTAATTAGTTATGAAAATGTCAATTACTTCAAATGTCAACTACTATTATTTTTTTGTATAAAAAAATTATTTTTTTAAAAAACAAACTTTGTAAGTGGTAGTTGGCAGTACAAAACAGGTACTTATTGTTTATCATGACCCCCAAAAAAAAAGTGAAGTAAGACTTATGTCATCATTCATATATAATATATAAATATATATACTAATAAAATAAAAACACAAAGATTAAAAAAAAAGGATTCTTTTTTCGAAAGAATTTACTTGCATACGTTATTTATATCAAATAATTAATTAATTTACGATTTTTTTATTACGTTAATGGTGGAAAAGATAGATTTTTTTTATCATGCATGAACGACAGAATTTTTTTTTGAAAGTCTATAAAATCATGATATAAGTAGGTATGCAAAATTTTGAATTTGATAATTCGTAATTCAAAAGATAAATTTGTGATTGACTAAATCGAGCAATATTATAATTATTATATTATAATTAGGAATAAATGTCTTTGTTTTGAAGTTTTTATTTATAAAGTTAAATCATTAGCATATATTATGTTTGTTAATAAATAAAAAATGAGTAGAAATTGAATATTAAACTTTATAATTAGAAAAACAAAAGTGGCATGGTCAGCCATTGTCACCAAAAAAATCTTAGGACAAAATATTAATGGAAAATGATTAGATAAATGGTCTTGTTTGGTATACATTACTATCATTCTAGACTCTAATAATTTTATAATTTTGACTATATGTTTTTGTTGAATATTTCAATCATTTCATAAAAGAAGTGTCACCATAAAGTATGGCTATCTATTGGAAGTGTTCAAAAGGAAAAAAAAACACTTTTTCAATTTTTATTTATTTATCTGATTTTAAATTTTATAGTCTTAAATTAAAATTAAATAAGATATTTAAAAATATTATGATCTTAAACATGAAAAGTAAAAAGTAATAGTTAAATAATTATCAAATAGAGAGAGAAAGAGTTTGTCTTTTCTTTGAAACTAACGAAAAAAAATAGAACAAACAATTTGAAACGATAACAAATTTGGTAATGATTATGTTATCTAAATAAATTTTTCCAAAAATTATGAGCATGTTGAGAAATTTGTTTGTATCTGCGTTACGCGATTGAATATGATTATTTTGGGTAGATGAATGATATAATTAGGATAGAATCACATATTGCCCTTCTTCGATCGTGACTGTCCAACCTGAGAGTGGACAAGTAATGAGTTTCACTTATTGAACAGGGTTCTATGATCAGTCTGTGACCCTTGGATGTTGAATGCGCCCTTGGGGGTACTACAAAAGATAACTATTAAAACCATAGTTTAAGACTATATGAACTTCACATCATTGGTATAACTTAGGGAGAATTACATTCCAAGAATTAGCTACTAACATAGAGTCACTATATGAATTTTCAACCAATATATTTTTATATAGACATGAGATTCAAGTCTGTACCTTGCAATGAATCATTACAAATTTAAGAAAATGACTTTCCTAGAAATAGGGAAAGCAAGTTTCACAAGTGTCGTTGTAACATTAATTGTGTTTTTCTTATTCTGCAACACACCTCATCTTCATCCTCACGTACTCTCGTAGGCCCCCATTCTCACACCCCCACACTATCTACACTATCTTACTCTCATCTCCCATAATATTTATGTGAATTATATACGAATCCACTTGGATACATTGTATCTAGAACAAATTGCATCTAATTTTAACTTCATGTATTTGAGATATATGTAAACGCACTATATACATGTGCTTGAAGTCTATAGTCTGATAAAGTTTATAATATTATAAACAAAATTTTCCAAAAATTATGAGCATGTTGAGAAATTTGTTTGTATCTGCGTTACGCGATTGAATATGATTATTTTGGGTAGATGAATGATATAATTAAGATAGAATCATATATTGCCCTTCTTCTATCGTGACTGCCCAACCTGAGAGTGGACAAGTAATGAATTTCACTTATTGAACAGGATTCTATGATCAGTTTGTGACCCTTGGATATTGAATGCGCCCTTGGGGTACTACAAAAGATAACTATTAAAACCATAGTTTAAGACTATGTGAACTTCACATCATTGGTATAACTTAGGGAGAATTATATTCCAAGAATTAGCTATTAAGATAGAGTCACTATATGAATTTTCAACCAATATATTTTTATATCGATATGAGATTCAAGTTTATACCTTGAGCGAATCATTACAAATTTAGGAAAATAACTTTCCTAGAAATAGGAAAAGCAAGTTTCACAAGTGTCGTTGTAACATTAATTGTGTTTTTCTTATTCTGCAACACACCTCATCTTCATCCTCACGTACTCCCGTAGGCCCCCATTCTCACACCCTCACGCTATCTACACTATCTTACTCTCATCTCCCATAATATTTATGTGGATTATATACGAATCCACTTGGATACATTGTATCTAGAACAAATTGCACCTAATTTTAACTTCATGTATTTGAGATATATGTAAACGCACTGTATACATGTGCTTGAAGTCTAAAGTCTGATAAAGTTTATAATATTATAAACTAACGTGTATCTAAATAATTAGATACATTAAAAAATATTTACCATTGATAATAATATATATATATTTTTTTGTTGAACACTTATAATACATTTATGATATGGTTTTAATATTAGAGAGAACTATTTACAAAGCATATATAATACAAGTATAAATAATGCATACAAATGATAATAAATAAACAAATATTGCTAAAAATTAATAATTATTTTTTAAAAATTACTCGCCCAAGTAATTTTTTCTTTCTAAAACTTATCATTTAGTATTTTTATATGAAACTTGCTTGAATTAATAAGGCCCAACATATTTGGTACATGGGCCTGGAAGCCCCATTGACCAGGTTTGCAAATTTAAAGTCGGAATCATATATTTAAATTTGAGTTTTTTTCAAAAAGAGTAAACATTTGAAACACAATAAGGCAAACAATAGCTGAAAATAGCTATAGTTTGCTAAAACTATGATTTATAGCTATATATTATAGGAGAGAGATGAGCGAAATCGAGAGAGAGTCAAGAGAAGCAAATTGTATATGTATATTTGTCAAATTGTATGTGTATATCTATCAAATAATTGTATATGTGTAACTGATATACATATATAATTATGTATATGGCAAGTGAGATTGAGAGAGGGAGAAGAGAGGCGAGCGAGATCGAGAGAGGGAGTTGAGAGGCGAGCGAGATCGAAAGTGGAGAGGGACGAATTGTATATGTATAGTTATTGAATTGAATTTGTATATCTATCAAATAATTGTGTATATGCAACTGATATATATATATACATATGTATTTGTATATCCAAAAAGAATTAATTACAGAGAGAGTGGAGAGAGGCGAGAGAGAGGAAGAGAGAAAAGAGAAAATAGCAATAAAACTATAACTATAGCTATAAATTATAATTTTTTCAAACTATAATGGTTTAAATACATATAAAATGTTTGCTTAATTATGTAATTTACCCTTTAATAACTTTTAGTTGAGTTTGAATTCAATTAAAAAAATTCTAAAGATTTGAAGTTCGATATGAAAATATGAGGTTCAAATTATTCTCGATTTGAAATTAAGTTTTTATTTTTTGTTTTATACAAAAAATAAATTAAAAAATGATCTTTTAAATTATCATCTTCAATGTACAAATAATTTAAAAGCATATCAAAGAACTTATATATGTAAATCACAAGTGTTCATATGGCTTTTTTTTACATGAATACTTTGAGATATATATTAAAATAAATGTAATTAAAAATATTTATTATTTTTATTTTCTTTTATAGTGAAAAAATATTTTTAATTTCTGTTTCAAGAATGTAGATTTGACTGAATTTCGTTAGATTTTTATATTATTTTGTTCCTATGTGCTTTGTATTATTTTAATTTTTAGTTAGTTAAGTAAATATTCAAAATTTAAACAATAGATAATACATTTTTAAAATTAATCTAAATTGAAATAATACGACGAAACAAAATAAAAATTCTCTTCATAGAATTTAATCTTGTACATATTATATTATATATAACATATTCAATGTAATCCGTAAATTAAAAAAAAAAATACACACAAATCTTACTCCCTATTTCATAAAAATATAATTAAAAAAATATTAATTTATCTATATTAGAGGTTTTTAACTAAAATAACAGTTCCTTTCAGCGTGAAAAAGCTAGTTTCGAATCTAATATTCGAGGTTGGGGTTCCATGTGAACTAAGCATGCGATGTTTTTTGTCCACATAATGCATGATGTCAATTTCCTTAGAGAGAGGTTTTATTTGTTTTGCAAGATTTAAAGAGATGAGTATTTTTTAATCAAAATCTAACCAAAGAGTATTTTTACGATAGTTTGAAGATAACTTTAGTCTTGTTTTTTTGTTTTCGTTAGAGAGAGGGGGATATTTTTTGATCGAAAACTTAGGGGGATATTTTTTAATCGAAAACTTACTTTTTTTCCTAAATATTATAATACTGAAATATTGATATTAATCATTATTATTAAAATTAGTATTTTCTTAACCTTTAAAACTTATAAAACTACTCCATCTCTTTCTTCTTCGTCTTCATCGGTGGAAGACTCGAATCAGCTATGGCGGCATTACAGTACTTGGAATCGCTTCGCAATGATCATCCAGAGCTTTCTGATTGGTACACCACACTTGCAGATCTGTATCAACGCAAGCTCTGGCATCAGCTCTCTCTCAAGCTCGAACAGTTCGTAGCTCTCGCTGTTTTTCAGGTATTATATTTGAATATATTTCCTTATTTTATTCTCGTTTTGTTGTATTTAGGGAATTTAGGGGTTTGGGGTATAGTGATTGATGATGAAGTTAGGGGTATTTGGTTTAATAAGCTGAAACCTTAGGAGGAGGAAGTTTGAATCTGAAGGGATAGAAGCGTATTGAGTTGGGGATTTGTTATTTTGGGTTTTATGTTGGAAATTGAGGTTTATGAATATTTTAGGGTTTCAGAGGAAGGGAAAAAAGTGGTATCTTGGGGATACGAGAAGTGAATTGAAGAATAAGAGAGCTTTAATTGGAGATTTGTAGCTTTTATTGTTATGCTTTTAGGTGGTGGTGTGTTGGATTCGGAATTTAAGAACTTTGAATTAGCTTAGTTTTAAGTGCCAATGAGAATGGCTTCAGAATTGTGGTTCCCACGACGTTCGTCATTTTATGTGTAGCTGGAGTTTTGTGTCTGCATTTCTATGTTGCTTGCTGTAACATAACAATAACAGCATACCCAATACAATCCTACAACGCATCCCGTGGGCACCCTTCAAAGGCTATCATTCGTAGGATGAGATGTTAACCTATGACTGTATATTCCGTCTCACTAGTGGTGCCTGGAGAGGGTAGAGTTTATGTGTACCTTACCTTACCTTGGGGTGTTGAAAGGTTGTTTTCTATAGACAGTTGGCTCAAGGAAAAGCATATCGAAAACAAAAAAACAAAAAACTAACTAACAATTGAGTGTCACATACTTATCAGGGAAAAAAATTAGTTGGTTGTATTTATGCCTATGTATGCATGTGGAATCCAATTCCTTAAACTGCTTCATAGCTGAAATTTGCATATGAGCAATATGGAAATGATAGCTGTAAAATGTGTAGCATTGAGATCTCTGAGAGTCTGAGTAGGTGCATGCGCTCAGGGCTGTAGATGATCTTGAATCTTGCAATGTAGTCATGGAAATATGGGTCCATATAGCATAGTAAATCTGGTGTTTTTATTCCGTTTCTCATGATCTAACCGCACCTTGTTAAATTGCATATGCTTGATTCTCAGTCACCATAGTTACAGTAGCTGTCTTCTATTTTGTTGTAGACAAATTTAATGCCTTTCTTTTTGTTTCCTTATTTCGTTCTTAGGCTGGTGACACGCTGATACAGCTGTATCACAATTTCATCACTGATTTTGAGACAAAGATCAATCTTCTGAAGCTTGCACATTTTGCTGTAATCGTCTCTCGGCAATACTCGGAGAAAGATGCTGCAATAGGTTACCTGGAAGGAGTAGCTGAGAAACTCCTAAATACTAAAGAGACTCGAATAGAGGAACCAATACTTTATATTAAGTTGCAGATTGCCCTATTTAAGCTTGAACAAGGGGATCAAAAAGAGTGCAAGAAGCTTCTAGAACAGGGGAATGCTACACTTGACAGCATGACTGATGTTGACCCCTCTGTTTATGCCAGCTACTATTGGGTTTCATCTCAGTATCATAAAGCTCGGCAGGAGTTTGCAGAGTTCTACAGAAGTGCTCTTCTCTATCTTGCATACATTTCAGTGGATTCTCTTTCAGAGTCATTCAAGCTGGTATGTTGCCATTTAATGTTATGCTTTTTATCTAAAGAACGATATAAGAGTTTCTTGGCTATGTCTGGCTGATATCTGACCTCTATATGTTGGTCTTTCTTGCTTTAGTACTGTTGGTATTATATCTCTTTGCACAGAAGTCCTAACATTGAATAAGGTATAAAATGTGGTGTACTGTTGACATCATGGACTCATGGAGAAGGTTGATGAGAAATGTTGCTAGTAGATATCCGTGACAAAAATATGTACTTGTTAGAGTACGTTTTAAATTTATCTATGCACCTTGCATTTTATGCTACTTGGTATCCCAAAGAGAAGTGAATCTTTGACAAAATTTATATGAATTGTCGATTTTTTTTATGTATGCATTTCATCATGACAAGTTATTTAGTAATGGAAAAATTGGTCTGAGTAGAGCAAAATGGATTCTGGGGGATTTATTGACTGGCATAGATGATTGATTGATCGATTTTGCACATAATGATGTGTGCACAGAGATTGCATACCCATTCTTTAACAGAGCTTTATGGTCCCGTAAGTTGGTGTTAACATGCATAGAATTGGTGCAGGAGCAAACCATTTTTGTTGTTTCCTCCTTGATTCCATCGTTTCCATGATTGCTGAGGGATGGATCAAGTATTTCTTCTTCCTAGGGCAAGCACTTCATAGTTTGAAAGAAATTGTGGAAGGGCCTTGTTTTGAATTTATGATAAATATGCTTATGGATCTTAAGTTTCTGAAATACTGTTAGTCATTTGCCTTTGTGCTTTACTTTGAATCTTTTCTGGAAGTTGATTCTAATATCTGCAACACACATTAATCTGTCCTTGGCTGTTGCTAACCGTTAAAATGCTGGGAGAGAAACTCATGCGTTATTTATGGCTCTTTCATACCTTTATCTTTTAAGCTTTTGGATAGGGTATTGGTTGTATATGTGACTGGAAATTCTTTCTGTAGCTTCAATCTTTTTAAGAAAATGCATCTGAAAAAGGGTTGAGCGTCAATATATTTTAGATTTTTCATTCTAATGTGATTGCTTCTTCTATCTTGTTTAGGATTTGGCATTTGATTTGTCCTTGTCAGCATTACTGGGAGACAACGTATACAATTTCGGGGAGCTGCTTGCTCATCCAATTGTAAGTTCTTTATTTTTCTTTTATTTGGACAAATCTAAATCCTCTATTGAATGTCACACGAAGTAGATGTCATGCATAGAAGAAATTCCGATGAAAGCCATCCATCTATGGATGTTTCCTTATACCCAAAAATACAACTGAAACAGAAGTTTTGTTAAAATTTCCACAGTGGTCTCTCTGCTATTCTCAAAAATTTTAGGTTGTAACACAATTGTTGTTGTTTTCTTTGCTTCCAAAGCATCATGCAAAGCTTCTTTGCTGTGATGTGGCTAAGCTGCCAATTCTAGGAATTAGCATTGCTGTCCTACTTGTTGCTAGAATTTTGTATAGACTTTATCTTGTGTTGTTATTTCTGCCGGAATGAGATCTTGTTGGGATTACAGTAACAATCTTTTACTGTTGACGTGGTCCCACCACTTGAGCTTCCATGGACCATAAATTCCTTGTACTGAATTTATCTCATAAATTTCTCATGAACTTCCATGGACCATCCCAAAAGGATAGGTGTTTGCTTGTTTACACAGTCTAATCCTCTCAAAAATTTCATGACCACTTGAGCTTCCCCTAGGGAACGTGTAAATTTCATGTACATTACTCCCTGCCGCTCTTTTCACATGCATAAAGTTCGCCATGAGCTCTAGATTAGACACTTCATTCACTGGGTGTAGGATGCTCTTTTTTTCCCCCATAAAATAAAGGATGCTTTTACTCACATTGATATGCATTCCGGAAAGGCTTCCAAGATCATTCGGACTGTCTTTAAGTACATTAATGTGTTATGTTGGCTCCACCAAAAATGAGAGCCAGCATCGTAGAGTGGATGAGAGATTGATATTTTCCCTGAAGATGTAAAACTTGATCCATTGCCTCCATTTAGACACAGCGGGATTGCCACTGATCAATACTTTATAGTAGATGTAGAATTTTATCCATCCCACCAGGCGATTTCCTTAAAAAAGTATCAAGAAGATTTTTAAAAAGAAACTGAGTATAAAGTATCTACAGTGTAGCCATGGCACAAAGCTCTCTGAAACCTCATAAAATTTAGTTTTGCCTTCAGAAGTGGTGGAATTGACCAGAGGATTATATTAGAGAGCCATAGGGTGATCTAATGTTAGTTTCTTTGGCAACATTATGTAGGTTTCATTATGACATCATCCTAATTTTTTTTACAGATAAAGAGTTTGGTAGGGACACAGGTTGAATGGCTATATCATATTCTTGAAGCATTCAACACTGGTGATTTAGTTCGTTATCAAGAATTGTGCCGTGTTCATCAAGCTGCTTTAAGTGCTCAACCAGCATTGTTGCAGAACGAGAAAAAGCTTCTCGAGAAGATAAATATTCTGTGCTTGATGGAAATCATCTTCAGGTATTACAGCAATTTTGCATATAGTGGTGCCTCCGTAATTTTTATTTTTTTGGAACTGTAACCAAGGGAGAAAGCATTTTGCATGCAGTCGCCCAGCAGAGGATAGAACTATTCCATTGAGTGCTATTGCAGAGCGCACTAAGCTTAGTGTGGAAGATGTAGAGCATCTCTTAATGAAGAGTCTCTCTGTAAGTGAATTATTGTTTGTTTAATTAAGATATAATCTCTCCTCTGTAACTAGCTTCCATGCACCAAGACATGCATAAGAAAGCAATGCTCATCTTATGTTGCCATACTGGGCTGTGATATGGCAGGCAGCATATTCACCCCCACCCCCAACCCACAATGTTCTCAAGTCCTGCACACCTAATTTATGTGTTTTCTCAACTTAGAATTTAAGCAGGGTGCCAAAGAGCTTTTGGGTAGAGAATTATCATAGTCATGATCAGCTTAATAGCTTAGTTTTGTCAAGTCATCAGAAGTAGGTTAGCTCCTTCTTCGAGAAGGATAACCTCTTAACTTATAAAGAAAAATTCTTTGATTCAAGTGAATGACTAAGCTACCATATCTTAACCCTTGAGTTGCGGCAACGGTCAAATTTTTTACTTTGCAATTTATATATCTCAACAGTCACTTGGAAGCAATTCTCATTATTACGTTCTGCCCCGACCAAAAGCTCCTCCACATGAGCTGTATGTAGGTTCCAACCAACAAGTTTTTTGATGCTTGCTTATGCGTTTTAGGTTCCTGCCTTTCTCATTCTGTTCCCCTCTCTGTTTTGTCTTGCATAGCTGCATTAATATTTTTTCTCGTCACAAACCCTGGATGTTTGCTTTTCCTAATATCCTGCGAAGTTTTCCTGTGATATATGGCGATATTACCTGTTGGCCCTCAGGCTTATAAACAATTTTTCTCTGGTTTGGTGTTGGCTTATGTAGGTGCATCTGATCGAGGGAATAATCGACCAAGTGGAAGGGACTGTTCACGTGTCGTGGGTTCAACCAAGAGTTTTGGGTATTGCTCAGATCAAGTCATTGCGAAATCGGCTAGACAATTGGGTGGATAAAGTACACACTGCATTGTTATCCGTGGAAGCTGAAACTCCTGATTTGGTTGCCTCGTAATCTCAAGTTTCCCAGTGTGTACTTCCTGGTCCCTGCAACAATCCGATCTCTCGTCCTCTCTTTTTTCGCCGTCCCTATGAGAGCTTGTAACACAACAGAGGTAGTAGGGAGACATTTGTTTAGTTTCTCAGGCCTACACAGTATGTATGCTGTGGCTTATATCCTGAATCATTGATCTGTCATTATTTTCTGGATTTAGGTGCTTGTTCTTGAATGTCATCACTTTCTATTCTGTAGACTACTATAGCAACGACATGTCTTAGACGTTTTGATGCAGTACACCTGAATAGAATCCATTTTATATTACGCAGTGGTGTTGGGTGGTTTCTTTTTCTTGTGATTTTGCGCGTTCAAAAATGGGAAAACAAGCACTAGTTTAATGTGGTGGGATATTGGGCTGTCCCAGATGGTTGGGCTTGGTGGGCTAATTTCTGGCTTGCCCTGTCCAAGCTTAGAGTTGGATCGCGTGGCCCAATTGAAGCAATGGGCTACTTGATTCCTAAGGTGGGTTGGATCGTATGAGGCTGGTTTCACAGAGCAATGAATAGCTTCCGCTCTGAGCAGTGGAAGGCCTTTGAGTATTCTAATCTTGTTAAAAAAATCTACGTTGAACGAAAATATTGAGAATTATATATTTTGTATAGTATTAGTTTACGATCAACTCAGCTTCGTATAAACGATTTCATGCCTGAATGAAAAAAGAGAGGTGTGACGGACTAGCATGACTTGAGCTCAAGTGAACAAATGTAAGCATCAAGCTTACACTGATTCATTTAATATCAAAATGCAATTATTATTATGTAATTTTGATTTGAAATTCAATTTTAAAAATTTTTAGGAGGACAATAGGCAGCGCCTACCTAATTAAACCATCATTTTTTTTTACGAAGGATGTGTCGTATTTCATTTTCCTGTTTTAGTAATATTGATAGGTTGATCGTCATTAAAATTTGTCAATTAATGAAGAATTCTCATATAATACATTTGATATATTTTGAGTTTAAATGAAAAAGCATAATGACGACTAATAATTCATATAGATATTACTGTATAATACAACACAATGAAATTTTACTAGTAGGATTTACGCAAAGCTTTCCCCTACTTCATAGAAAATTTGATGTCCAATTTAAATGGAAAATTCATAATTAGTTTGGATTCTTATCAATGCATAATTAATTCTCAATCTTGATTTGGTGGATAGAATTAAAGTAAATAAGATAATCTTTCATTAAAGTACCAATAATTATGTTTGTCTTTGTTAGTCCCACATCGAAAATTTGAAGTAAACATTGGTACTATATAATCATTTGGTAAATGCAATTTAATTGCCGAGCTCAGTAACTTGGGCTTGTAACCCAAGTGGGGGCGATAGGATGGTGGAAATGTTGGGCTGTCCCAGATGTTGGGCTTGGTGGGCTAGTATCTGGCCTGCCCTGTCCAAGCACAGAGTTGGGCCTTGTTGTCCAATCGAAGGAATGGGCTGCTGGGCTCCTAAAGTGGAGTGGACTGCGTGAGGCTGGTTTCACAGAGCAACGAATAGTTCCCGTTCTGTGCAGTGGAAGGATACTGGGTCAGTGTTTGTCAAGTTCAATAACCCTGATGGGTTGTTCCAATTAAACCACCATTTCTTTAGTTCCCGTTCTGTGCAGTGGAAGGATACCGGGTTAGTGTTTGTCAAGTTCAATAACCCTGATGGGTTGTTCCAATTAAACCACCATTTTTTTAGTTCCCGTTCTGTGCAGTGGAAGGATACCGGGTTAGTGTTTGTCAAGTTCAATAACCCTGATGGGTTGTTCCA
>JBCEWC010009324.1:0-18884 GCA_038996855.1 Solanum aculeatissimum
GGCTAAGTGCATTCTCTTCGAACCATGGGTCCCCTTGTCATATTGTTGTCATGTTTCATGTCATATGCATTGCATGCTCGCATACTTAGTTCTTTATTGTGCTAACCCATACTTTGTCTACATATTCTAATCATGTAGGTGCAGGTGTTGAGTACTATCTACCTACTGACGAGCTTTGATCTTGAAGCTATCTATTAGTGGTAAGCCCTTCTTCCAAGGGCAATAGCCGCCTTTCTTCTAGATATTTAGTAGTTTACTTTTGTTATTTTGACTTTTGAGGGTGAGCCCGGATCTGTCATGGCTCCCGTCATTCCACTAGAGGCATGTGTTAGACCTTTGACACTCTTGTTACGTTATGTGTTGACTTGTCAACTTTAACCATATATATATCGTATGAAATGACTTGAGTTTGGTATTTGATCATGTTTTAAATGTTGAGTTTGTTATTGAGAATTTTGAACCTATTGAATTATGTGTTATGCTTCCGCATTCTTTGAGCCAATGATGAGTTTTGATGCTATGATGGATTGATCGAGAGTCTTCAGGTTCTCCTTCGCCATGTCACATCTAGGCCCCTATCCGGGTCGTGACAACATCGTAGGCCTTAAGACAAAATACCTCAAAGTGTTGCAGGCCTCAACAGGTAGGGTCTCGAGGTGTTGTAGGCCTCAAGTAGAGTAGATATAATATAAAATGTATGCATGCCAATGCCACAGTATAATTATGAAATGTGCATGCCAATGCCACAATATAAGTATGAAATTCTGCGTATACCAATGCAACCAAGGAGTACAAGAATAAGCTCAGTGCATACAAAAGCAACAATAAAGTATGAACTTAATGCATACCAATGCAATAATAGAGTAGAAGGTTAGTGCAACAATAAAACATAAGCTTAGTGCATACCAATGCAACAATAGAGAACAAGCTCAGTGCATATTAATACAACAATAAAATATAAGCTCAGTGCATACCAATGCAGCAATAGAGTACATAGATGGCTCGATGACCATGACATTATGAGAGCTAGGTCAAATACGTCAATTAATACCACAATTCCATTTATAGGCCACCTTAACATCTCTTTCTCGTCAATATCTAATTTCCAACAAAGCTAGGCTCCACAAGTCCCAAAATATGCTAACAATTCCCGAATATGTCATAAACATTACCGAAATTCCACTTAACCTTTTCAAAGGTGTTCAAGATCTCATATCATAATTATGTCGTAAATGCCTCAAATCTCAAGAATTCAACTTAAATTATCAATAAGATCACAATCTACTCATATTTCAGCATAACCAGATCTATATATTTGTCATAATACTAACATATCAAACCATCTAATCATGAATCAATCTATATATTTAGTTACCACATAAAAATAATCAATAAATCAAATTCAGTCCTAACAAGGTTAACCAAGCCTACCTCAATGCCAAAACCGTACTCGAACAAGCTTTCAATCAATTCAAGCCTCCAAACGATCTTTCAATCGACCAATCACTATCAAAATCAAATACTACGCATCAAAGAGGAGTATTTTAATACCTATATTGGCGTGAATTAGGCTTAAGGACAAAATGATCAAATTTAGGGCAAAAATACGAAGTTTTCAAATTTGAAAATTGACATAAAATCAAGTTCTACACGAAAAATGGAGATCATGGGTGAAAATTCCACTAAAATCAAGCTGAAATTGAAGAGGAAATCAATATTTAAAGTTTGAAAATCATGGTCTAAAAATCTTCAATTTTGGACAATGAAAATCATGAAATTTAAGATGAAATCAAGATAAAACTTATGAAAAATGATCAATATAATGTTAAAAATACTTACAAAGAAAAAATCTTTGAAAATCTTTCTTCAAAATCGCCTAAATAAGATTGGAAGTTTGAAAATGAAGTAAAAATGATGATTCTCGAATTTAATACAGTGCTGACATCAAATGCACTTCGTGAACGCGGGTGGGATACCGCGAACACGGAGAAGTTTACCGAAAATGACCACTGCGATCACGGAGCCCATCCCACGATCGCGGAGTAAAAGCGAGCCACACTTATCCGCGAACGCGAATCGGTCCTCTACGAATGCAGAGGGTAACTATACCCAAACCTCTGTGAATGTGGGGGCTTCTCCGCGAATGCGAGGGCTTCTCCACGAATGTAGGGAAGAAGTGAGCCTGCACCAGAAAACAACAAACACCAACAACCAAGTCCAAATTCCCTACTTGAAATGGACCCCCGAAACTCATCGAAACTTAGAATTTTACAAACTTTATATGTATCCATACCAGAAACAGTGATCCAGACTCAACAGAATCATCAAATATCAGGTTTAAGGCCTCCTCATCACATTTACCAATTCAAGTCGATAAAACTAGTTTAAAACTCAAAATATCAATATTGTCCTCGGCAATTTCAAAAATTATTTCGAGACCATTTCTAGTGTTAGTTTTACCATACAGAACTATTATAACTATCAAAATTCTAATCCAAGCTTCCAAACTTTGAATGTTGATCAAAGTCAAGCTTTAATTTTAGAAACAACTAAAATCACAACTTTAGGCCTAAAAACCTCATTTTAACTCCGAATTTAGTTCTGTAACTTCTCATTGTTCAGTTTCAACATTCCAGAACTAATGACATTGACGGATCCCCGATCCGACACCAGAAAATCAGAATGGTATAAAAACTCATTTTTTTCAACAACTTAAGCTTCCAAAAAATGTCAAAATGCATATTTTTCCATTTTAAAAACTTAGGAATTCAGTTACAACCATTCAAATAGTTCAAAATAGGCCCAAAGCAACTTACAGAAAGGTAAAATAGTAGCTTTTATACATAAGGCCAAAAATGACCAACCAGGTCATAATAGGAACAAAGATTAATGATACAGAAATTAGTAATTCAAGGATTCGTAATGAAATGTTTATTTTCTTATGAAGTGTTTAGTTGATTGCTTCTCACCTAATCTTGTGTTTGGACTAAAACTCTATCAAAAAAAAAATTCTTTCCAATAATATCCTTGAATTATTATAATATTTTCGATTTCATGCAATTAAAACTTCTTTTCAATTATACCCTTGAATTATGATAATATTTTTTTTTCATGTAATTAGGTAAAGGTAGATAATTGTCAGATAATATTATTTTTTGTGACCTTCTAACTAGCTAGGAGAAGAATAATTTTGTTTCCACGTTTGCTAATTTTTCTCACTTGAATTAGTTGATAATAAACAATTGTCCTCTTAATAAGTTGATCACTCACAAAAGTTTTTTAATTTAAAAAGATAAATCGTCTACTTTTGAAATCCAAAAAGGTACGCAATGGTAAAATTGAATAAACTATGTACATTTTACAAATAAAAATTGCAAATTATAGTTTTAACATGTATGCAATTTTATAAATTGTTCAAATTATAAATAATTAAAAAATTACATGCACACGCGCTCTTGCGCACACACATATAGATAAATTAAGATCACAAATATCATGTGGTCATATATTTGCTTTTTCAATCATTAAAATGTTATACAATTCATATGTTGAATATTGTATTAATTTGAATTGGATTATTTAGCAACAAACAACTCTCTAAATAATAAAATTTGTAACCAAATTTGTAAATAAATTTACTAGTACAAATATAAACATAAAATCAAGAAATAAGCAAAAGAATTAAAAATATTTGAGGGGTATTTTTATCTTTATGTAGATTAATCTCATAGTATTAAATTCTATATATTATTAATACCACCAAGTGAAAGGTATTACTTATACAACCTATAACACCATGTAGGATGTATAACTATTACATATATTAGTTATATATAGGTTCAAAATTCCTACCAAACATAGTACTAAATAATATGATACATAATATATAAATTATTTCTCCTAATACACTATAAAGATAAAAAAATCTTTTTACTACATGAACAAATGGAAATACAAAAAACCCAATAATCTGATGATATATATGTGCCGGGAGTAGAGTTAAGTTAGTCCGTATGGCGACATTTGTTTCCACATAAATATTCAGAATTTTGTTAATTTGGATTGTAGTCATTAAGTGTTTATTTTTCAGATCTTATATCTTAATCACGTAAATTTCAATTAAAAATTTAGAATAAAAATTTAATACTACTAATATGTTAAAAAATATCCCTATATATTTTAAGAGTCTATATTACATGTATGTGTCAACAAAATATTTTTACAACCAAATGTCAATATTTTTTTCACAAAAATATACATATATGAGGAAAGTCAAAAAAAAAAAAAAAAAAGAGACCAAAATCAACGTGGAAACAAAATGGTCATCCTTAAAAATCTCCAATTAATGCATAGAGTGTGCAAACTGTCATTAATTAAATATTCTTTTGGGGATTAGGTGAAAAAACGGTGGATAGAAATCCACACCCAATTAACTAAGATAAAAAAAAAATTTGTCGCTCCTTCATTTAATGATTGTAATTATTGAGGAAAGATATTGAAATCTATTTTAAATTTTTTCTATTAAGTATTATTATCAAAGCCATACACATTATATACTTTTTATTGTTGATGGGTTGATCTTGCAGTAAATATGCACAATTTACTTTTTGATTTTAATTGATTTTATTTTGGTATTAAAGTATGTTAATAGGTTTATTTGTAATTGGTGATTTTTTAGTGAAATATGCACAATAAAATTTTTGACTTTTTTGTTGATTTTATTTTGGTTTAAATTATGTTAATAAGTTTGTTTCAGTACACATTGTAAATGGTGGTATTTTATCTTCAAAATGCACAATTAATTTTCTGATTTTTGTTGGTTTTATTTTGGTTTAAACTATGTTAATATGTTTGTTTGAGTACAAATTGTCAAAATCATTATAAAATGAAATTCACATAAATGACTGATTCATAGATATACACCATATTAGAGAATGTTTTAACAATAAGTAACTATATTAAACCAAAAGTACACATTAAACCAGTCAGAAAAACTAATGTCTTATTTCAAAAGTAAAAAATATAACAAAAAATACAACCAAAATTACACAAAAATTCTGAACAAACAGACATGGTGACAGAAAAAGCAAATCATAAGTTAAATAGAGAATGTCTTAACAATAAGTAACTATATTAAATCAAAAATACAGATTAAACCAGCCAACAAATCAAAAAAATCAATGTCTTATTTCAAAATTCAACAATATAACCAATACAACCAAATTTAATTTAAAAAATCTAGACAAACAGACATGCTGACAGAAAAAAATTAAACCATAAGTTAATTAGAAAATGTCTTAGCAATAAGTAACTACACAGCCAACAGACCAAAAAAATACAACTGTCTTAACCAAAAAACATAAAATCATTGGTTAGATAATGTTTGAAATCAGAATAGGAGAACATAATGTCTAATTCTTCCTTCGGAGTATCAACTTTGACGGAACCACGTTGTCACTTATTGGAATGTATTCCCTTGCAACTTTTGGAGCACCAAACCTGCTAAAAATCTTCCCGCTGACTTCGCTTTCACTGACTGCATCAACCTCTATCTTTGTTGTTCCATATTTTCAAAGCAATGCACCATACCTCAAACGGGATAAATGAGGGTCTATAAAAAAAGTAGAAATGTCCATATGGCCTTGTGAAAAATATTCGGCAAAAACACAAGTGTATAAACCACAATTATTGAAAAATAAATAAAAGAGTAAATTATGATTAAATAAAAAAGTAAATTATGACTATTATTATAATAAAAATAATACCATAATAACACTTACTAACTAAAACTCAACATATAAATACCAACTATTAACAAATAAATACACCAACCATCAAACTTTGAAATCATCATTATACCCAAAAAAACAAAACAAAACAAACTCATTACTAACATCAACAATTTCACAATAAACTTTAACTTAAAGATCATAGCTATCACACTCAGAATGTTATAACATATACTCAATTTTAAATTGAAATATAAATAAAAATCCAAGAAAAAAAAATTCAGCGTAATTTTTTTCATTGTTACACGAGACATAGATTTCTTTTTTTTATTAACTTTCACCGTACTTAACACCAATTTTCTAACAAAAAAATTGAAAGTTCTAATTCAGCAACCCCAACAATAACTACTTATTTGCTAAAAAATGAACCTTTATAAGAAAAATTTCATTGTCATAATAACTCTAAAACAAATTTAAACAAAAAATAACTAATCATGCTATAACTTTCAAACACCATCAGTAATCACTTAGTATTAATTCACAATTTTCTTTTTTATAAGTTTCATCAAATCGAACATTAATTTTTCAATTAAAAAAATTGCTTGTTTTGATCCACCAAAACAAGCATCAATCATTCTAGGTTTTACCAATTTTAACACCAATCGCTTTATCAAAAAATTGAATGTGCTAATTTACCAAGTTTAACAACAACCATTTTTGTTGAAAAAAAAATCTCTTCCAAAAACAAGTATGTCTTAATAGATGAAAAGAAATTTTAAAAAAATAATGTACAGGAAATCAATTTTAAGAATGAAATTAAAAATGATGAAAGTTTACTATCATATGTCAAAAAAAAAATTACCTTGATCTACCATCTATAGATTTGATTTCTTGGTTCAATCGAGACCAGTAGTTCATCTTCAAAATCGCTAGGGCTTTTCCGAACAAGGTTTTTTCATTCAAAATTGACATTGAACAATTAAAGGAAAGAGGAAAAGACAAAAATCACTGCAAAAAATGAATCCAACAATTAAAATTACAACAGGGATTGTGAGTTTTTTTTAATCCAGATTTGACATGATGAACAATTAAAGAAAATGGAGAAAAATAAAAATCACTGCAAAAATGAATCCAACAATAAAATTGCAACAAAGCTTGTGTGGAATTGAAACAGAAAAGCAATGGATGTTAAAACAGAGAGTTATGTAGACGGTTTTAATCAAAGAAGAAAAGGAAAGAGAAATTAGAAAACTCAGGAAAAGGAAAGAGAAATTACGGGTAAGAGAAATTAGAAAACTTTGGAACTATAAAAAGAAATAAAATATTGTCAAATTCCAAAAAATACTTCTGACTAATAAATGTGCATTTTCTTTAAAAAAAAAATAATATCAGAAGAGTTGACATGGATGTAAATAAAAATATTAAATCTGTAAATATTTTTTAGAATTGACATGACTGGTAATATAAGTTCTTAAAGTGTATACTCTTGCAATTTTTCCTCATTTAATTAAGAATTTTTGAAAAAAATAATTTTTTACTACTATTTCATCATTATTAACTACACCACAATCTACAACTCATAACCATCATTGTCATAGTCGTCAGCAGTACCATTCACTATTTACAGTTATTATCATCAATTACTATTATCACAATAACTATCAATTACTATTGATGATCTTCATCACCACTAGCACCAACCTCTGCTATATAAGAGTATCAATTGTTTCAATCACCACCATCATTAACTATTACTATCATCCATCACAATTATCCATAGCTTTCACTAACTACCAGATTTCGAGTTGATCTTTTTGGAAGCTATCTCAGAGCTCTTGAACTTTGATTTTGAAGAGAAGAGATGAGAGGTAAAGATTGTTACATTGGGCATGCCAATTTGTAAGCGACTAAGTTTTATTTTTCAAAAATAGCAATCAAGAAAGAAAAGTAGCTACAAACAATGAAATATGTTTCAATAATTTATGTGAAGGTTACAAACTTTATGAAATCTAACAGAAAAATGATGTAATCCTCTAATTCTTCTCCTCGTGATCTTCAATTCAAGAGCATTACCTTGTTCTTTAATTGATGAAATACTTGTGTCTCATCACTTAGAGATGAAGACTTCTTTGTATGTGGAAGACTTCCAAATCAACACTGAAGAGCATAGCTTTTTCTCCATGCATTTCTTGTGTCCGTTGAGCCTTATGAAGACCCTTTTATATAGGTGTGAGTTAGAGTTTTAAGGGTATTTTGTTTCCAAATTATTTTATAGATTTGAACCTTGGGCTTGAAGACCATGAGTTGGGCTTAACATGTACACTTAATCGATTGACCCAAATATAATTTAAACTTTATTTAGATCATATCATCTTAATTTAAATATTAATCCAACCTTATTAATAATATTTGCATTGTCTTGATCAATGTATCATGAATTTAAGATTTTTAATAACATTTAATATGAATTCATCAATAAAACTTCACTGTCTACAAATACCCTCTGCTTTGAGGCTTATTGGGGTGCTCGACTTGTCGAACCTATAAAGACAAGTCTTAGAATACTTGTACATGAAGCAAATATTTTTATGCAAAACATTTGAAACTTCATGAGAAATGACTATGTCAATATGCTGAGGTTATCCAAGTAGACACATGCTGGAGTTTTCTGTCATCATTCTTTAATTTATGAGAGATTACTTGACTTTCGATTATTTATCAACTCA
Organism: Solanum aculeatissimum; assembly: GCA_038996855.1. NCBI lineage: Eukaryota > Viridiplantae > Streptophyta > Magnoliopsida > Solanales > Solanaceae > Solanum > Solanum aculeatissimum. The sequence goes on from JBCEWC010009324.1 coordinate 8,456, forward strand.
TTTTCAATTTGATTTGTTTTCAGCCAATAAAGAATAGTCATTAATATTTTTTCATAGTTTAACGATTATATTTGGGTCATCAACTATAAAATTGATACCAATCTGCAAGCATTTGCAATATACAAGCTCAATTTGCTAATACGGAGCTTGTGATTTTAGCGCAAATCTTGGACGTTGCTTCCCTCAACATTGAACATCCTTCTAATAGGTTCTCCTCTAATTTTGCTTGATCACTTGAACAAAATGTAACGACTTCAAATCCTTATTACGAAGCCTAACCTAAATAAGAGGCTTTTTTTCACTTATATAGGAAACTTTTCAAATTTTGCCACATATGATTGTAAGGAATGTTTTTCATAATTTAATGTGAAAACATACGCGTAAGGAATATTTTTTGACGATTTGATACAAAAAGATATGTGTATGTATAGGAGATCTTTTTAAAAATTCAATTTTTTCATAGATCCCACATTAGTTTCCTATTATTTGGTATAGTTGAAAACATACTGAAAATTTTATTTTCATAAACACTTTCCATGTTTAACTAAAAGTGGGACAAGAAATATAGCTCATGCTTTTTGGTGCCATGGGAAGACACACATTGGAAGTTCTTAGTTTGAGAATGTCACGACGTAAAATTGGATTATGACTAAAGAAAAATGAAATAAAGTGGAAACAACCACAACAACTCATAAGAAATCCCAAAACCTGGAGTCATGAGTATAAGAGCATCTAAAGTAGTACAAAGAGTATATACAACTGTCTCAAAGGAAAGTACAAGGTTTTCTCATATTATCTGATACAAAGTATAAGATAGAAAGCAATAAAAGGAAATCTCAAGGATCCACAGTGACTTAAAGTCTGAGCCTCACTGCTAAGATATGAGGTATATAGTAGAAATCTCTAAAAGAATGATATCAACTACCCTGGTGGGGTCCTTGTGCTTGATCAACAACGAGGAAATAAAGTAAGGGCAATTGGCTGGGTAAGGAAAATCAAATAAACATGTAATCACGAAGACTCCTAACACTTGCATCATAACGTTAGTACCTAATATAGCATAAATAGAGAAGATACATATAGCAAGTGCAGCCAATGATGCAATGCATCTGGAATGTATAGATGTAATGGCGACAAGGGCCATGTATGAGGAGGAATCACGTCCTTCGCAGGGCCGATGTACACATCTATCAAGCCAAAGATACTAGATAGAATTCAGAGGCTTTATCACGCTCGAGAGGGTACCCATGGCATGGACGGCAGCTGAAGAACCATTGTTGATTCTCTAAGAGAACCACCTTGCCTCATCATCACATCATGCTCGACAATGGAAGAAATACTCAAGAAAAGACATCAAATAGATTAATAAAACTCTTCTAAAAATATAGTTTCCAATAATCAAGTTTGAAAATAAAAAAAATAATAACAATCCTCTACTCAATTTCTACGAAGCCTCTATCTAACAATCTAGATAGTACCATGACAGTTCATAACTACCTCAACCGAAAGAAATCAAAATAATGAATGAAAGATAAAAGGGATCCTCTAGATAGCAAGAAGGGTTCATCAACTATGAAAGTGTGAAACTAGACCTCAACGATGCACTAACGAAGTCCTCTATCACCTATATCTGCATCATTAATGATGTAGGCCCAAAAGAGCATCAATACATGGAATATATTGGTATGTAAAATAGCTCAAGAAAATAGATAGACTCAACTCAACTCAATCAACTTAACTTTGAACTCAACTCAATAAACATGCAAGCTTAAGGTTTAAAAATAGGTTTTGAAAATTGACTCAGTCTAATGCAACTCAGTTTAAAATATTATATGCTCAACAAAGTGTTTGTCACGACCCGAATAAAGGGCCTAGATGTGACATGGCAAAGGAAAACCTGAAAGTCCTCGATCAAGCCATCATAGCATCATCACACACATTATTGGTTCGGAAGCACAGAAAAGTAAACACATAACACATAATTCTAAGGGAAATGGGTTTTTGAACTAAAGATATGGGGATGTTGCCGGGAATGGGATGAGCAAGAATCACATAGCACATTCCCAACATTCACAATCTCATAAACACAAACATAAGCATAAATAGAACAATATTTCCATAACAATTCCCAATAAGCATAATATCCCAATAAAGCACAATACAACGCATAAGAGTTTAGTATGTGTCCAACATAACCTCTACATAGAAGAGTTGGACCTCGACATAGTTTGGGGCTCACCCTCAATGCATGAAATAAGAAAATAAACTAATACAAGGAAGATAGGTGGTGGTTATTGCCCTTGAACAAAAGGGCTCACCATAAGCTAGTAACTCCAAAGGTATCACTCATCGTCCACCAGATGATAGAAGTCGTCACCAGTCCCTACATGGTTAGAACATGTAGATAAAGAGTATGGATTAGCACCAAATATGTGCTAAGTATGCGAGCATGCAATGCATATGACAATATAGTATGACCAATGAGATGGCAAGGGGACAAGTGATACAAAAGGAATGCACATAGCCAAGAGGAATATATTACAACAATGTGTCATGCCATGATGCATGAAATGCAACCTATGATCATATTATATCGGGGATGTTGCCTCAATCGACACCGGAGGAGACCCGAGTGAGATACTACATGGATCCAGACTACTTGCCAGGTAGGTCCCTAATCACCCTTCAACAAGGAAAAACAAACAAGTCATCCCATCTAGGAAGAAATCTCATGTTGGCATATGGTTTGACGGAAAGAAGTATGGACTCTTGAAGATAGTCCACTCCGACTCCAATCCCTCGGTACTAAGCCTCATCCCATGGGAATACATATATATATCCATGAAAGCTTGTCAAAATGAAGAGTTAACATTCTTTTCAAAACCGTGCATCATTAACCAAATCAAAACATAATCAAATCCATATCAATACTTAGGCTAAAGCCATCAAGAATTTCCAAAATCATTCCATATCAATGCAATAAGAGTATCTCATCTACATAGCTTATCATATCAAGCCTTCATAACATAACAAGGTGGTGTAAGTACCCATAATGCTCAAAGATCCATAACAAGAGACTATAAACCTTAACATATCATATCATAACAAAAGTTTCATCATAACCAATCTTCAATGCATATGCCATGAATGAGAAATCAAATGCATGGGTAAGATTCAAACCTTAAAAAACAATTCAATAGGTAATTCAACATATTTCATAATAAAATCCCAATTCAAATCATAATGCAATTTATCCATGCATGTAAATTTATTAAGGGGACATGCACATTAATCCTTCAAGAATTTCCATAAATTTCATAAAATTCAAACTTAAATCATCATTAAATCACCTAATTCCTACAACCCACAACTCAATGCAATGAAATACTTCAAGAATTTAAGAATCCATAATCAAAGAAAGCTAAAATTCATAAATTGAAGAGTAGGGTCCTTGGGTCATTATGCATGGAAGGTAATCCATGAATCAAACCCACATACCTTGAGTTTAAGCAAGAGAATTGGATGGAATTGCAAGAGATATGAATTTTCCCAAATTTCTTCAAGCTTTCATCAATGGGTCAAGAGAATTGAGAGAATTTAGGAGAGGCTTTAGGAGTGTTAGAATGGATGAAAAGGGTTTAGGGTTTGATTTAGAGGGGTTAGGGAACCTTAGAAAGTCTAAAAAGGGCATAGGATCTAATTAAATTATGACTTAACCATTAATAAAACAGACTAATTAACTGAAATAGGGTCTCACGGAAGGGCTATAGTGGTCGTTTACTGGTACACGGCTCGTGTACCTGACCGTGAGGCTACACTTGGCCTTGATTTTGGCTTGAATTCTCGGGGGACTTTCTGGATAACTTCACGAGGGGCATCACGGATCGTGTAGCTGCACATGGACCGTGTACTGGTCCGTGGAGCATCACTTGGTCCGGAGTCCAGCCCCGAACCTTGGCCAACATTTTTCCCTACTCCACGGGACCCCTCACGGCCCGTGAAGGTTCACACGGACCGTGAAGTGGTCCGTGGGACTTTACTTGGGCCATGGCTGAGACCCTGGCCTCCAGGAGCTTACTGGATCACCCCACGAGCACCCCCACGGACCGTGGACCACCACACGGTCCATGGTCTAGCCCTTAGCCCAGTTCCAGAACCTCGTTCCCAGCATCCTTCCAATGACGGATAATCTCTCTTTTTGGCCATAACTATTCCATACGAACTCAAATTGAGCGAAATCAGTTGTGTTTCAAAGATAATCAAAGAGCTTCAATTTGATATATAGCAGACCACACGGTTTATCCCGCACCAAAAGATATGACTTTCGAAAGCCTACTACCCAACCGGCGTTATAACTTCCTCAAACGATACATTCCGAATTTGGCTAGTTAAATACAACCCATGGCTACCAAACTTCAACCATGACCAATTCAACACTAACCTTGACCAACCATTACAAAGTTCGAAAATTTTTGACTCGTTACATCATCTTCCCCTTGGGAACATTCATCCTCGAATGAGCAAAACTACGGCTTGAAGACAACAATCAAATAAGAGACATTTTCATCAAACTTTTAACGAACCATGCATCATTCAAAAGTCATTCAAAACTTATGTCAAAACCTCATTTAAATCATTTTTGTGCTCATGTATGCATGCAATGCCATGCAACTCAAGAATTTAAAGAATTAGGACCATACAAGGATAGATACTAGTACCTTAGGCTTGAATAGATTGGAAAAGATAGGGATATCGCTCCATCATGTCCATCTCCACTTCCCACGTTGCACTCTCGACGTTTTGGTTCCTCCAAAGCACCTTGACCGAAGCTACATCTTTGTTGTGAAGCCTCTTCACTTGCCTATCAAAGATTTCAACCAGAACCTCTTCATAGGTCAAGTTCTCCTCAACTGTCACACCCTCCAAGGGTGTAATGGCCTTAGGATCACCAATCAAATTCCTAAACATAGACACATGGAATACTGGATGAATGGAGCTCATGCCCGAAGGCAACTCCAATCTATAAGCCACATTGCCAACCCGTTCCACAATCTCATAAGGTCCGACATACCGGGGGCTCAACTTGCCCTTCTTGCCAAAACACATGATGCCTTTCATCGGGGGCACCTTCACATATACCCAATCACCAACATGAAATTCAAGATCCTTCTTCCTAACATCCGAATAAGACTTTTAAAGACTTTGAACCATTTTCAACCTTTCCCTAATTAATTTCACCTTTTCAATGGCCTCAACAACCAAATCCGGGCCTAGCAAGGCCGCCTAACCCATTTCGAACCAACCAACCGGAGACCTACATCTCCTACCATAAAAAGCTTTGAATGGGGCAATACAAATGCTAGCACGAAAACTATTGTTGTAGGCAAACTCAATGAGAGGTAGATGATCATCCCAATTTCCTTTGAATTCCAACACACAAGCCCTTAACATGTCCTAAAAAGTTTGAATTGTTGTTTTGGCTTGCCCATCGGTTTGAGGATGAAATGTGGTGCTCAACTTGACCTTAGTGCCAAGTCCCCTTTGAAACGACTTCCAAAAATGAGAAGTAAATTGAGTACCACGATCCGATATGATAGACCTTGGCACACCATGCAATCTCACCAACTCCCGAATGTACACCTTAGCATACTTCTCAGCACTATAGGTAGTCTTAACCGGTAAGAAGTGAGCCGACTTAGTCATACTATCAACCACAATCCATATGGAATCAAATTTCCTACGAGTACGGGGAAACCCAACCGCAAAGTCCATGTTCACATCTTCCCACTTCCAAGTAGGAATTTCAATATCTTGGGTCAACCCACCGGGCCTTTGATGCTCCACTTCTACTTGTTGGCAATTAGGATATTTCGACACAAACTTGGCTATGTCCTTCTTCATACCATGCCACCAATACAACTCTCTCAAATCTTGGTGTATTTTGGTAGATCCCGGATGAATAGAATATTGAGAATTATGAACCTCTTTTATGATAGTCTCTTTTAAGCCATCAATATCTGAAACACACAAATGGTCTTGGTACCGTCGCACACCATCTCCCCCTTGGGAGAAAACCACAATCTTTCCATCGGTAACCAACTTCTTCAACTCTACCAAGGAAGGGTCTAAGTCTTGTTTTGTCTTGACATCAACCACCAAGGAAGACTCTGATCCACCTTGAACATGAATTTTACCATTATCGGATTCGGTCAACCTCACACCCAATCTAGCAAAACGGTGCAAATCCTTCACTATCTCTTTCTTTCCCTCTTCCACATAAGTCACACTTCCCATAGAGAGTCTACTAAGGGAATCCACCACTACATTAGCCTTGCCGGGGTGATAAAGAACACTCATATCATAGTCCTTGAGAAGTTTCAACCACCTCCTTTGCCTCAAGTTAAGGTCCCTTTGGGTGAACACATATTGCAAACTATTGTGATCGATGAAGACATCCACATGAACCCCATACAAGTAGTGGCGCCAACTTTTCAAAGCAAATACCATCACCGCTAACTCAAGATTATGGGTTGGATAATTTTGCTCATGCACCTTCAGTTGTCGGGACGCATAAGCTATCACCTTACCATTTTGCATAAGCACACAACCCAAACCAATACGTGATGCATCACAATACACCACAAACCCATCAAACTCATTAGGCAAAGTCAAAATCGGGGCTGATGTAAGTCGGTTCTTTAAGGTTTGAAAACTTTTCTCACACTCACTTGACCACACAAACTTGGCCTTCTTATGAGTCAACTTGGTCAACGGAGATGCTATAAAGGAAAACCCTTCAACAAACCTTCTATAATAATTGGCTAAACCAAGGAAACTCTGAATATCCAAAGGAGTCAAAGGTCTAGGCCAATCCTTCACCACTTCGGTTTTCTTAGGATCAACCTTAATGCCATCACCGGACACCACATGTCCAAGGAAAGCAACTTCTTCCAACCAAAATTCACATTTGCTAAACTTGGCAAACAATTGCTTCTCTCTCAAAGTTTGAAACACCAATCTCAAATGACCCATACGCTCTTACTCACTATGGGAGTAAATCAAGATGTCATCAATGAAGACCACCACAAAATTATCAAGAAACGGTTTGAACACCCAATTCATAAGATCCATAAACACTATCGAAGCATTAGTCAACCCAAACGACATCACCACAAACTCAAAGTGACCATAACGAGTCCAAAAGGCCGTCTTGGGAATGTCACACTCCCTTACCTTCAATTGGTGATAACCCGAACGAAGATCTATTTTGGAAAAGTGAGTAGCTCCTTGAATTTGGTCAAACAAATCATCAATCCTAGGCAATGGGTACCTATTCTTAATGGTCACCTTGTTCAATTGCTGATAATCAATACACATTCGGAGAGACCCGTCCTTCTTTCTCACAAATAACACGGGAGCACCCCAAGGTGAGATACTCAGCCTAATATAACCCTTTTCTAGAAAATATTTCAATTGATCTTTCCATTCCTTCAACTCCTCTGGGGCCATACGATAAAGAGGAATAGAAATAGGTTGAGTATCTGGAAGGAGATCTATGCCAAAATCTATCTCTCTATCGGGAGGGATACCAGGCAAGTCCTCGGGAAAGTCATTAACCATCGGAACCAATTCAAGCTTAGGTAACTCACCCTCCACATCTCTAAACCGAACAATATGATAAATTCACCCATTAGAAATAATCTTCTGGGCTTTGAGGTAGGAAATAAACCGACCCTTAACCACGAAATCACTACCCTTTCATTCTAACACGGGTTCATTAGGAACTTGAAACTTAACTTGTCTAGTTCTATAATTATCCGAGGCATACGATGCATGCAACCAATCCATACCAAAGATAACATCAAAATCATACATCTCAAGTTCTACAAGGTCACCCGAGAACACTTTATGCAACACGGAGATAGGTTAATCCCGATACACCTTTCGGGCAATAATAGACTCACCCATGGGAGTATACACCGAATAAGGTTCCCTTAGAGTTTCGGGACTCAAACCAAATTTAACAGCCAATAGAGGAGTCACAAAAGATAAATTTTCACCCGAATCAAGTAAAGCATAAGCATCAAAATCAAAGATTTTTAACATACCAGTCATGACGTTCGGACCTTCCTCTACCTCTTGTTGGGCATGAAAAGCATAGAACTGGTTGTTTCTAGGAGCACCACCAACCGGAGCTTTCGGTTGCCCTTGATCACCAGGAGCCGCTTGATACTTCTTCATATTCTTTGGGCAATTAGAGATCTTGTGATCCAAACTACCACACCCATAACATGCACCCATAGCTCTCCTACATTCACCCATGTGATTACCACCACAATAGCCACAATGAGGAATCCAAGGGCCACCCCCAACTTGTGCCTTAGGAGGAGGCACCCTTAGATTAGCCATTCTCACATTAGAACCTTGGCCTTGTTGAAATCGGCCAAACCCACTACCACTCTTGACTTTGAAGAACTTACCATCAAGTCGGGCCCTCTTAGCTTCATTCATTCTCCTCTCCTTAAGTTTTTCTCCTTAGATTTTCTCAGTATAAGCCATGAGCCTTGAGATGTCCATCTCCCGAATAAGCATGGCCATTCGACACTCTTTCACAACCAAATCAGAGACACCGGAGATGAACTTGTGCATCCTTGCATGGGGGTCGTACATAAGCATTGGAGCATACATGGAGAGCTTAGTGAATTTGAGAGCATAATCCCTCACCGTCATTCCACCTTGTCGGAGATTGATGAACTCAGACATTTGGCCCTCTTTAAGCTCAATAGGAAAGAACAGGTCAAGAAAGGCCACTTAGAACTCTTCCCACCCAACATTGTCATTCGCAACTCTTTCAACAAACCATTGGTTTTGTGCCATACTTGAGCCACGTCCTTCAATTGATACATGGCCAACTCGACGTTTTCTTCTGAACTCACCCCCATTATGGTCAACACCTTGGTGAGTTCATCAATGAACTCTTGAACATCTTCATCAACTTTCGACCCAAAGAACTCTAGAGGGTTCATCCGGGTGAAATCCCTCACCCTAGAAGCCAGAGTACCCACATTGATAGGATTGATCGGACTGGCTTGGTTGGCCACAACTTGGGCCAACATAGACACCATATTTCTGAACTTTGCATGAGACACGTGTTCCTCTACCGGTGCCCGAGAGGATTATTTCTCGAATTCGGGAGCTTGACAAGGAAAATGAGCTCTTTTGGGAGGCATGTTCTGAAAGAGCGACAAGAACCAAGAGTTTAGGGAATCTCATAAACCGTACAATGCACGACACAAGGACAATGAAGTGGCAAGTTCCTATAACGTCGTCATAGCCTCTCACTCATAGGTATAGTGCACATCAAACCCATGAACAAGACTCTACTTGACGCGGCATGTTAGACTTCGAGGATCATTTAACAACCTAGGGCTCTGATACCATCTTTGTCATGACCTGGATAAGGGGCCTATATGTGGCATGGCGAAGGAGAACCCAGAAGTCCTAGATCAAGCCATCATAGCATCATCACACACATCATCGGTTCGAAAACGCGGAAAAGTAAACACATAACACATAATTCTAAGGGAAATGGGGCTTTGTACTTAAGCTATGGGGATGTTACCGGAATGAGATTAGCATGAATCACATAGCACATTCGCAACATTCACAATCCCATAACCACAAGCATAAGCATAAACAGAACATCATTACCATAACAATTCCCAATAAGCATAATATCCCAATAAAGCACAATACAATGCATAAGAGTTTAGTATGTGTCCAACATAACCTCTACATAGAAGAGCTGGGCCTCGACATAGTTTCGAGCTCACCCTCAATACCTGAAATAAGAAAATAAACTAATACAAGAAAGATAGATGGTGGCTATTGCCCTTGAACAAAAGGGCTCACCACAAGCTAGTAACTCCAAAGGTATTACGCGTCATCCGCCGGAAGATAGAAGTCGTCACCGGTCCCTACATGGTTAGAATATATAGATAAAGAGTATGGATTAGCACATAATATGTACTAAGTATGTGGGCATGCAATGCATATGAAAATATAGTATGACCAATGAGATGGGAAAGGGGACAAGTGATACAAAAGGAATATCCATAACCAAGAGGAATATATTACAATAATATGCCATGCCATGATGCATGAAATGCAACCTAAGATTATATTATAGCGGGGATGTTGCCTAAACTGACACCGGAGGAGACCCGAGCGAGCTACTACTTGAATCCGGACTACTTTCCAGGTAGGTCCCTAATCACCCTTCAACAAGGAGAAACAAATAAGTCATCCCATCTAGGGAGAAATCCCATGTTGACATATGGTTTGACGGAAATGAGTATGGACCCTTGGAGATAGTCCACCCTAACTCTAATCCCTCGGTACTAAGCCTCATCCCACGGGAATACATATA
>JBCEWC010009325.1:0-18882 GCA_038996855.1 Solanum aculeatissimum
AGTAATTAATTGGTTGTTTAATTTTTTTAGGTATCAGTGAAACTAACTGATAGTTTATAAATGTGTGTCATGTATCAACGAAATAACAAAATATGGGAATTTTAGTAATTTTTTTAAATGGTAGGGATTAATAGTAATTAAATTTATAAATATCGTGTATTTGTATAATTTTCCCATTTATTTTTGTGACAGGGCTCTTAATAAAACTTTTTCCATTCTTGGGATTTCAACCCCGAGACCTTTGATCGAGGATGGAGGAATCCCAACCATTCCACCTCAACATAAAGCTACTCTAGGATTATAATAGAGACAAATGTAACATAACCTTATAATATCGTAGTTATCAAAATCAAATACTTTTAATATCAAATATAAATTTATGTGTAAAAATTCATTATATCGTATCGTAATTATTAATAAGTGTGAACACATATATATTTTTAAAATATAAATTAAATATTAGTAAATTGGTAGAAAAACCATCCTAAATAATTTATGCTTTATTATCTTTTCTGCATTATTTCTATTTTCATGTAACTTTTACTTATTATAGCTCAAAAAACTGTGAAAGAAAAAGACAACACATAAATAAAAATAATAGTACAGTGAAAAAGTAAAATAATAAAAAGTACACAATTTTGGTTTACTACTGTACAAAAAACAAATAATTACCCAAAAATTGATGGAAAAAATTACGTGAATAGGTAAATATATATTAGTTAATTAGCAAATATAATTACAGTATGAATTAATTACGGGTCACAATAAATATACATCTAGTTATAATTACAGTTTGAGTTTTGTATAATTTGCACGATTTATATAAACGTTGTGCGCGAATCAAATTGTGTAGCGAAATATAGAAACACTGTGAATTGTATAGCGAATTATACAAACGTTATGTACGAATTGTTTAGTGAAATATACAAATACTATATAAAAATTGTGAATTGTATAGCGAATTATATAAATGTTACGTGAATTATACAAACGTTACTATAACTATAGTTACGAAATGCAATTATCCAAACTATTACTATGAAGCATAATTAAAATATTTTTGAGTGTTTATATGCAAAAATTCTTCAAAAATGATTAAATTCAGATAAAATCGTTAGAACTTATTCTCTTGGGCCCAAAAAAAAAAGATTTAAGTTGCAACTTAAGTAACAATTCAAATTAAATCGAAAAATAATATTAACATCTTTTAAAGAAATATATATTCACTTAACTCACATTAATTAAGAAAATAATAATTGACATAATTATTACGATTTCAATCTATTTATACATCCTAAAATGTTTTAATTTAATTTTTGAACATAAATTCAAGAAAACTCAACATGATAGATGAACATTTTTTCATTCATTAATAAAAAACTAAAATACATAACTTGATATCGAATCATACAATACCGCTAATTTTTTTTAAATCAAGAAATTTTAATTTTAAAAAAAAACATAAAATAAGAAAGTGCAACATATTCATGTGTGATATTTTCCACAACCTCCTCCTTCTTGATCCAACATCGCATCGATTTCATCACCGTCTACTAATCCAAGCTTCATAAAATTCAATAAACACGAAAAAAATATCAAAAAAATTAAATACGAAAATATCGTTAAATATTAAATAATTAATCTTACTTGATTTACAGTATTTCTTGGCAAAATACGTTGGCCATTGTGGAGAAATCGAATTGTTTTGTAATTTGTTATTTGCTTTTTTTTAGAATATAATTTGAATAATGTCTTCATTACTGAAGTAGGCTTCACTAGAACATAAATAAATGTACCATCCTGCAAAAAAAAATAAAAATAAAAATAAAAAAATTTCTAAGGTTAGAAATGTAATTTACAATAATGTAGATTTTTTTTTTGTAGTTTTACATTATTTTATATGCAAGAAAACCCAAATTAAAATCATAAATAAATGGTTAGAAATTTCTTCTAATGGATATCACCTAAAATTATAGTCGTTCCGTTTTAATTTTTTTGACCTATTTTTAATTTTGTAATTTTAAATTAAAATATGTCAAATATAAAAAATAAAAATAAAAATTGTACGTGTTGCACGTGTTAGGTGGAAAGTTGAAATTAAAAAATTATTAAAAAAAAGAAAAAAAATCATTCTTTTCTTAACGAACTAAGAAAGAAAGTAGGTCAAATAAATTAAAACGGAATAAGTAAATATAATAGTTGAGACATTTTAAAATTTCACGTTTATTTATTGTCAATTTTCACTTTTTGAGAATCAAGTTGATTATTTTAAAAAATTAAATTTGATTAAACTAATTTAATATTTTAAAATTAAATGTAAAATATTCAAAAACTACACAAAATATATTACAGTTTGCAGTTCTTCTAATGTCAAAAAGATTAATCAAAATTTATATAGTTTGATTCACGAAAAATAAAACATGACAAATATTTTGAGACAGAGAAAATCGTAAAAGAATCGGAAAAAAAACATGCAAAAACATAATCTAAATCATTCGTGAACAAGCTAACACACACAAAAAAGCGGCAGGGCGAGGATTATTAGTTTATAGATTCTGAATCACAATTGTTTTCGTGATCAAGATATATAGGGATCGTTCCGCCCCCACACGCACATGCACACTTATACACATATTAAATAAGTTCGATCTATAGTCATTAGGACCTCGTAACTCTAAAAAAAGAAAAATATAAAAGTAAAATGAAGAATTAACCTGAGATTTAATTTTGAGATTTAAATGGTTTTTTTCACTTGGTTCTTCAAATGGCCTCTTGTTTCTCTTATCTCCTGCCATTTTTTTTATTTTTTTATTTTTTGGAAAAAAAAATAGAGAGGAAATTAAGTGAAGAAAAATAAAAGCAATTTGAAGGAAATATAAAGAGAGATGTAAAAAAAAAAAAAAAAGAGAATTAAATATAGAGTCACAAAAAGTACAAAAATTAAAGTTATTCTTTCCATATTTGTATATTATCTAGAGGGAGAAGCAAAGATAAAAAAAAAGTAGTCAAATTAATTAGAAAAATAATTATTAATGAGGAATAAAAATATGCTTTAAAAAACTACCCAAAAAAAGAAAATTTTCATCACATCAAATCTTTAAGAAATCTCATTTCAAATCATGTACTCCCTCCATCGCAATTTATATGATACGAAGTTTAAGAAAAAAAATAAAAAATTTGAAATTTGTAATATAAAATAAGTGACAGATATTATTATGTGGCTATAAATCATTTCATTAAAAATACATTTGACATTTCAAAGTTAAATTATTACTAACTATATATAAATATGTGTCATTCTTTGTGGACTGATTAAAAAGAAAAATAAACCATATGTATCGAGACGAAGAGAGTATGTAATTTGCAAAAGGACAATAACACACTGAAATCTAAGGAGGGTGTTGTTTACGCAATCTTATCCTTACAAGATGTTGTTTTTCGACTAAGTTGCACGGACTCTTCACTATTGATGTCGCATCCATGTCGGATTCTCCAAAAATAAACTATTGTTCGAGAATTCGACACATACTCGTTGACATTTTTGAAGAGTCCGAGCAACATAAAATTTCAATGAATCAAGTAAAAAAACAATAGAAAAAGAATATACAATACTCTATCTATTCCGTTTTATATAACTCACTTTTCTTTTTATTCGGTAAAAAAAATGGCACATTTATATATTTAAAAATAACTTTAAAAAAATTAATTCTATCCTTAATGAAATGCCTTATAATCACACAGATATCTATAATTTATTTTAGATAACGAATTTCATAACTCTTCTTTCTTAAATTTTACGTCAAATCAAATTATATCACGTAAATTGAGACAGATCAAATAATAAAGAAATAATAATCCAAATTTAACTAGCTAGCAAGTGGTTTCACTTTTACTATGTTTAGAAAGATTTGCTAGAGATATATTTAAAAAAAAATCCATAAAAAACAATTTGAAATATTTTCAGATAACTTTTAAAAGTAATAATCCAAAGGTTTTTATTTAACTTGCTATTTCAACTCTCTCTCTGTTTGGAAAGAATTACTATTTTGAGGAATTAAAATAATTTTACAGAGTAAAGTTATTTAAAAATATGATATTATAAAATATATCAAATATTCAAAAGTAGGAAAAAAAAATTATATGGAAAATTTGAATTGCGACTTATTTCAATCTTTTTTCTTGTTTGTTCAAATTGAGCTTCTGAACTCATAATAAAGTATTTTTATCAGATACTTTCGATATAAAAAAAATTATTAAAAAAGTTATTGTGTATTTTTAAATGTCTAAATTAACTATGCTAAATATACATATCTTTTAAGTATACATATCAATCTCATTTATTTGGAATAGGTTTGATATTTTACAGCTTATTGAGTGAAATGTATATAATTAAACAAGATTGACGTATTTTAAGTGTTTAACTTATCTACATAATAGATATTTAAGAATTTGCGGAAAAAGTTTTTCAAAATTTGAACTAAAGTGTCTAATAGAAATAATTTACTACTCGTCGTGTTCCAATTTATGTGGCACTTTTTGAATTTTGAGATTTAAATAAGTATATTTTTTACGTAATTTTTTTTATATATCTTTTAAATATGATTGTCAATTATTATGATTTATAATACTTTTCACGTAGTTTATGAATATAATTGTCAATTATTGTAACTTGTTGGAAGCAACAAATGCTAGAGTCATATTGTTTTTTTTGTGAATTATTCATATAAGAATATAATTTTTGGATTTAATCTAAAAATTAGTCTTCTCTCAAATAGAAAATTCAACTACTATAACATCCCATAAATTAATTATTGTAGGCCATGGAAGGATTTAGCATTTGAAATTTATAGAATAACAAAAGGAATAATAATAACAAGACTTGATACAATAGGAAATATGTATATATAGTAACTATCGAATCTCCTTTGACTAATTTGTATGTTTATATTTTCATATTTTGAATCGGTTTCGTAAAAATTCTGGCTCCGCCACTGATCATATAGAAGAAAATTGTTAATAACAATATAAATTATTTATTACCTAAAGTTATTATATATTTTACTATCATAAATTAATACAAGTTGGTATATTATAGAAAAAATAACATAACTAGACAAACATATGATATGTATTTACATTAGGGCGAAGAGAGAGACGGGTGACCCTCAGAGTTTCATCATCGGGACAGGCGAGGAGAGGAAGAATACACAAACACAGTGCGCCAAGAACAGAGCTAAAAGAACTGGAAAAGGAAGGCAGAGTGACTTTCAAGGTTTAAGCTAAGATGGGTCTTGTGTTTGGACAAAATTGTGCCTTTTGATGGATATACATAGTCAATTCGACAGATATACATATATAATTTGCCTCTTTGCCCTCTCTCCTTCCTCTCCCAATCTCGCTTGTCAGATATACAAATACATATGTATATTAGTTACACAAATACAATTATTTGACAGATATACACATACAATTTGACTAATATACATATGTAATTCACCTCTTTCCTCCCCTCCAAGTCATATAGTCGAGGTTATATCATGTAATTATGTAAAATATAATTATTTGATCATATTAAATTTCAAGCCTAGACTATTTATGAAAATTCCCCATTTAAAAATCACTTTACTCTTTTTGGTTAACAAATTTAATGGACCTAAAGAAAAAAAATACTGCAACAACTTGAAATTTAGTATCTTATATATGTCAATTATAAAATTTTTCCTTATATATTTCCAGAAAATAAAAGGAACCTATAGTCATCAAATTGCATCCATTTGAGCTTGCTTACATTGTCGATCCAAAGCACAAATAAAAATTGAGTGTTGAGATAGGCTAACCGCTAAGGTAAAACTAATAAATTTGTGATGAATCCTTACGTAAAAAAGAATATCGTTCAAAACTTGCTATATATGCATGTGTGAGCTTGCTCATATTATCCGAGCACAAAAAAAGAGGATTACGACAAAGGTAAAATAAGTCGATTTGAAATAAATCCATAGCAAAATTATTTGATCCCCAACTTACTTGGAATTGAAATATAATTAAAGTGTCGTGGTTTAAAAAAAAAAGACATACTAAGGTGTGTTCAATATAAAAGTATAATATTATTCAATTTTTTCATGTTCAACAACAACATACCAATTGAAATTCCACAACATGAGATCTGAAAAGGTGAAGTGTACATAGACCTTACCATTATACCTCACGTAGATAAAATTTAGGCATGAGTGAGATTTGAAACTGCAACCATTGGCAAGGAAAACAACTTTCTTTAAAAATGAAAAAAATGACTTTCTTGATGGACGTATAAAAGATAAATCCAATAAGTGACGATCCACATTAATTATAACCTCCCTACCCTTCAACACACACCTGATCATCTTCACCTCCATCGTGATAGCCCTCATCCCTACCACTCTATTCCCATCTCCTATAATATTTTAAATTATATACAAATACTTTTACGATATTATTTTTCTAATTTAATTGTATCAATCGCAAGAAAACAAGTGAACCGCTACTTATTTTCCTGGAAAACATTTTCCTTTGCACCAAACACACCCTAAACCTTCATTTGCAACATTGAAAAATGCCCAAAACAAGAAGGAAAACATTCAAAAAGTGTACAAAGAAAACAGTAGTCATTTAAAGTCCAATTTCATTTCTGATAAAAAGGTACATAAATTAAAGATTATCACACATACATTTGCATCATTGTTTGATCTTAGATCAGTAAGAACTACAATAACATACCCAATGAAATTCCACAAGTGAAGTCTGGGGAGGGTAGAATGTACGCAGACCTTACCATTACCTTAAAGGTAGAGAGGTTTCCTGAGTTTGTTTGATCTTAGATCAAACATAATATATTGAAAAAGGTGGTAAAAATCACATCTTTTTCCTGTTTTCTGCTTCATATATTACTCATCATCCATTCCACCTCCCTTATATTGCTTTCCATAGGCAATCCGTTCACGTTGCTAAAAGCTCGCGGTCTCTTCTTTAGAGCACTGGTTCCATTTGATGGCAAGCAGTCATCAAGCAAGCAGTCGCCGAGTCTAGCAGGCACGTGACAAGCATTCTTGTCCTCAATATCTGGTAATGAAGGGACACTGACAAATGCTAATTCAGAGAGGTCTTCTCTGTTCACTTCTAGGCCATTCGATTCGAGGGACTGGCTATTAAAAGCTTTGCAAGCTTTTTCAAGAATTGATTGCAAATATTTTCCTTGTGCTTCTATACGAAGCTGGAGATGGCGTTGTACCTACTTTGGTTAACGACAAAGGTTTTAGTTAGAACATGCAGAATGTGACACAAAGGTGTGTTTGGTACGAAATATTAATTTCCATGAAAAATAAACAGGAAATATCGTCCCAAAAACATTTATATATAATCTACTCTTATATCGTTAAGCACTCTTACAGTAACACTACAAGTAGAGAGCAAGACGGGACCAACCTCTAGCTGCTCATGTAGTCTTCGCTGGACTTCCATCTGTACTCGCAAAGCCTCGGTTACTTGTAAGCCTCTGTTAAATAAAGTATACGAGAGTTCAAAGTTGATGTGAACCAGAAAGAACAATTTTTTGCCCGAAAAATGCTAAAAGACATAACATACTCGTTTATATCTTGCGCAATAACTCTGGATGAACCAGATGTAGAGGAACCTGTATCTTGACTCTCAGCTGGACATGATACTGCAAACACAAATAATAAAGCGATTGCGATTTCAACTCTTCCACAGGGCTGAGAAACAAATCCATTTCACCCTCTCGTTATTTTTCTGACAGACTATTCTTCTAACGTTTACATGCTCGTTTTAGAGGTGTCATCGTCATTTATATATACATCTTTCTTACTATGCATCAACAACAGGAAAATGTGTTACCTAGATGGAATTTGTGAATGGTAAAAGCGAACTAATTAAGGAGAGGCATGGCTATTTGGACAATTTGAATCGAGAAAGTTCATGGGACACTGTTCTTATGGTGCTTGTGCTTCTCAAAATCGTTGTAATGCATGCATGCCAAAGGGCGAATAAAAAACAAATCACTAACTACAACAAAATGCACTGAACTAACTAAAGCAATTTGCAGGAAATTGGAGTATTTAATGAAAATTTCTTCATTACCGTCTTTAGAATTCTCAGTTGCTTCTTTAGCAGATTGCTTTCCCATGCGATATTTCTGCAATGAAATGTAAGATACAGACTTTAGCAATTCTTGTAAGTTTTATCCAATAGTCCGAATTGATTATTCGTGATCTTATTTAATTCTTCTTTTCCATAAAACTGAGAGCTTAATCGAACTGAATTTCCATCCTCGTTTGGTAATATCCACTGCAGAATGTAAAATCAAAGGAGCACTATACTATATTTGTCAAACTAGAATCATTTGATACTTCTTTCATTAGTTGTTATAAAACGGAGGAAGTGATAAATTTTAGTTGATATAAAAACAACAATTTTCAAGCTAGCATAAAGTTAGTCCTACCAAATTTCGTGAAACATTAAGCTATGGTTGTACACTAGTGTATGCGGAGAGTGTTGTTACCCTTTAAACCTAGACGTTGCAATGTCTGTCGAATATGGAAATGAAGCAAAGCACAAATTGCGATTAGAAAACATACCTGGAGATGTGACTTCAAATGATATAAGGTCAGACCTTTCACCCCCATTGTTCTCATAATGGTTTTTGGCGTTGCTTCTGCAAAATGAAGCAACAACCGCAGTAAAGAGAAGGCAACATGAAACCAAATCGAAAGATTTCCTGGAAGTTTATCTCCTCAAAATATTGTTAACAATCATACGTTTCAATACCATTTGCTTTTCATGTTATATACTTTCTATGCAGAAAAAACAGCATTAAAAAAGAAATACAACAACTATACTCCAATCTAGTTGTGGTCGTCTATAAGAATGCTGACTATCCATATTGCTCGTTTTATAGACGTGTTCAATCAGCAGTATAAAGAAACAAGAAAAGAAAAG
This sequence comes from Solanum aculeatissimum, assembly GCA_038996855.1. Classification (NCBI taxonomy): domain Eukaryota; kingdom Viridiplantae; phylum Streptophyta; class Magnoliopsida; order Solanales; family Solanaceae; genus Solanum; species Solanum aculeatissimum. The sequence continues at coordinate 8,989 of JBCEWC010009325.1, forward strand.
GATATCGTTTCTTTAAGAATACACAACAGCTCAAGCCATTGAAAATAAGTTCATGCCATCATATTGACCTTTTTCCTAAACCGGAGCTTAGTTCACCGAGTTTCCCTTTAACCATATCAACCCACAAATAAGTAGAGTCCATAAGAAAAAGATTCATTAATTGCCTAGTTTCCCCTTTCCCAAGTGAGAGGGTCAAAAACTACATACACACATCCTATGTTGTTCGGACTCGTCAAAAAAGTCGACAGGTGTCAAGACCTCCAAAAGTAGTGTATTTTTGGAGAATCCGAGAAACAAAGCATACATCTACATCAACATGAATCACAATAATCATGATACTCTCCAATATATAGTACTTAATTATGTCTTTAAGAACAATAAAGCTTTGTGACAGGCAAAAAGGAATCAATTCAATAAAATAAAGTTCCTTATAGAATAAGAAGACTATGACACTTTCTTTCTTTTTCAAGAGACAAAGCAAGAAGGCAAAAAATACCGAAAAGTAAAAGGCAGACAGAGAGAAAAGGGAAGCAAAACAAATAGCCATGAAAAGTTCAAAAACAACAACAACAACAACATACTCAGTGGAATCCCATAAGTGGGATCTGGGGAGGCTAAAATGTACGTAGACCTTACTACTACCTCATAGAGACAGAGAGGTTGAGTTCCGGGAAACCCTCGTCTCAAAAATCAAGTCCCATAAGCAGAAAATATTAGATATGAAAAAAAGGGAAAGGAAGAGAAAAAAGAAAGAACAACTAATAACGAAAAGTAATGATAGTATGTAAATGCGATAAAAATAACAAATTAACAAATATAAGACGGATAATGACAACACAAGATATAAAGACACGACTAGTCCTACTAACCTACTATACTAACCTACTATAACACAAAGCCAGACATCAAGCACCAAAATATATTTAAAAAAAATACAACACTGGAAAATGAAACATATTATATTTCTGAAAAATCAAAATAGAAACTTTATCAGAAATTCATTTATAATAAAGAAAAATGTCCAAATTTACCCCTTTACTACACTGAATATCTTAATTTTACCCTTATATTTTAAATTCAGTTTTACACAATGATTTAAAATTATCCTCAGTTATACTTAAGCTCTGTTGGAGTATGAATGGTCTAAAGGGTAAACAGGAAACTAAAGTTAAATCCTTAATTAAAGAGTACTCCATCTGTCCCAATTTTCTTTTTCCTTTTTGATAACTATGGTGTCCAAGTCAATTTTAATGCACCTCGACTAATTCTACAAAATAACTCCCACCAACCACATGTAGTTATCTATCCACCATGGCTAGGACAAATTAGGAATAAGTACCCGTTTGAATTGGCTTTTGGCTTACAACTTATAAGTCATTATAAGTCAAAAGCAAGTTAGGAATTCAAACTTATGCCTTTTAGCTTATGTTTATCTTACCTCAACAATAAGTGCTTATAATTTTTTTAACTTATACTCAAACACTTGGAAACTACTTAAAAGTTATTTTCGCTTAAAAGCACCTAAAATAAGCCAATCCAAACAGCACTCGTCTCAGTTGACTGCTAAAATCACACATTTGAATGCATCTTTTGTCCCAATTTACCTTCAAGAATTAGTCAAATTAACTCTCGAGAAGTGAAAAAGTGTCACATAACAATGTAGATAAAAGAAAGGAGAGCTAAAAATGGAGGACTTACTATCAGGGCCACCAAGTTGAGTAACAGCATCAACAAACCTTTCATGAAGTTCAGTTGTCCACCTAAGACGAGGCTTAGGATCAGTTGATAAAACTAAACAAGAATCACCAGGCAAATTTGTACCATCAACAGATAGAGAACCCTGAAGATTGATATGATGATTGAAGAAATCCCCACTTTCCTCTATACCCAAATTCCTTATAGGCAATGTTGAGTACATCTTTTCAAAAATTTGTTGAAGGACCAAAAACTTGAAAAAGTCTTAGAAATGAAGAAAAATGCTTAAAGGTTGAATCTTTAATGTTCTTCTGATGACCCAAAAACTTAAAAAGTGCTAAAAATGAAGAAAAATGCTTAAAGTTTGAGTCTTTAATGTTTATCCTGATGACCCAAAACTTGAAAAGTCCTAAAAATGAAGGAAACTACTTAAAGATTGAATTTTTAATGCTGTTCATGATGACCCAAAAACTTGGTAAGTCCTAAAAATGAAGAAAAATGCTTAAAGTTTGAGTCTTTAATGTTTTTCCTGATGACCCAAAAACTTAAAAAGTCCTAAAAATGAAGAAAAATGCTTAAACATCGAGTCCTTACTGTTTTTCCTGATGACCCTAAAACTTGAAAAGTCCTAAAAAAGAAGGGAAAAATGCTTAAAGATTGAGTCTTTAATGTTTTTCCTGATGACCCAAATGCTTAAAAAGTCCTAAAAATGAAAAAAAAAATGCTTAAAGGTTGAATCTTGATGAACAAGAACTTAACTATGTGGTAGGATAGGAAATGGGATTTGGTTCAAATGGGGATTTTTGATACAGTATGAGAAAAATGTGAAGATTTCTGGGGTACCCCAAGAAGAAGAACAATGGAGGGTGTGGGGATGGGAGTCTGTGGTGGTGGGTGGTGGGTGGTGGGGTGGATGGGTGGTGGGGGTGGGGTGGGGGAGTGAAGGACAAGGCAGAGTTGTCTTGTTATGTACTGTCCTTCACTTGTCTCTTTTTGCTGTCTCTGTCTAGATGTTCCTATCTCTTTCTCTCTGCAGTCTGTATATATATCATACTTTTAATGAGTAATAAAAAAAAAAAAATTGGCTCAACATATATTTGTCAGAAAATTTCATTTTAACATTTAAACATTTAAACTTTACCTTATTTTAATTATTAATTAAGTATTTAAATTTGTTATAAAATATTTTAATTAGATTTTGATTTGAGGAGTAATAGGGGATGAGGATAGTTGTCATTTCTATATTATGAGAGTGGGTATGTAATAAGGGAACTAAAATTTTCACATTAAGAAGTTATGAAATCAAACTTATCTATAAATTTTTAATTTAATTAAATTAAATATCCAACATCAAAAAAAAAAAATGTGTGGCTGGCATTTCTTTTATATATTTTTAATAAGTTGCACTTGTGGAAGAAATAATTTTCTAGTAATTTATTAAAACAAATAGTCTTACAAAAAAGTTAGAACAAATTTCTTATTTTTAAACATAATTTAAAAAAAAAAAATTAATTCAAATTATAAGAGGACAAGAAATCTTATTTTCTCAAGATTACAAGATTATGTTGTTGTTATTATTGTTATTAGTATTTTAATAATCATAATTAACAATAATGACTAGACTTATAATCATAATTTCTTTAAAATATGTTATAGTTAGGAGGCACAATATTATATGTCAAAATGCATATTTTATTTCAGCTTACTTTGTATCTGAAAAATAAACAAAACAAACATGAAACTCCTCTTAATTAAATAAAAATAAAAAGAGCATGGCAAGTCCAATGGAAAAAAAATATATAATATTTTTAAATTTTTCGCGTTAATTAAAATTAGTAAGTATTCTTCAATCTTTAAATAAAAATATTGAATTCAAGTCTTAAAAATAAAGCGATTAGTTGAACCTCAAAACAGATATTAAATTTTAGGTCGAAAACTCCAACAAAAATAAGAATTTATTTTTCATCTTTATTCAATTAAACAAGTAAGCAACTAGTAGAATTTCATAAAAAAATATACTCCTATATAATATTTCAAAATTAATAGGGAAGATAAAATATTTTTTTTTTAAAAACTAAAATTTATAAATTTCAAATTATTTGAACTCCATGATTGCAGAGTTGTCAACTCAGTAGTTAATTAATATTATGATTTAACAAATGACCTAGTGGAATTAATTAAAACTTAAGTACACCCTAAGCATTAGAAAATTAGTGAGACAATCTTCTCATAATAATTACTTAGATTTATGGTTAATCTCATCATTTGTTTTAATTTATTTATTTTAGTTACTATTTAAACAGTCAAAAAATATTTTTTTCAAATATCTTCTAAATTCTAAGAATTTATATTGAAAAATTAAAATTTTATGTTCGAACTCGCATCAGATATTAATTAATTTGATCATCTTACTTCGAATTAAGTCAAATAAATTGAGTTACTTGTTGGTGTGTTGTCTCTATCCTATTTTAAAGTAATGTGATAGGATATAATTAACTTTATTTTAATTTAATAAGGTTAAATAATTAATCATACCACAATTGATTAAAAGTAATCTTAGTGTCACGGACTTAGAACTTCACTAAGATCTTCATGCGGCACTTGTCAATTTGCTCACGAATCTTTCACGATCTTACAAATACAAGTAAGCCCTTTCTAACTTACTCTAATTTCTTCTCCTTGACTCTAGATTCTTCCTTTTTTTTAATGATCAATTGGTGGACCGTGATACTAGGCTCCTAACTAATCCATATTTTATTCTTTTGACCAAAAATGTGACATTAAATAACATATAATATGACATTATGGTAATGCCATCTTTATAAAACAATTTAAAATTTTATTGTCAACTACGTGGTTGCAAGTATCATGAGGTTATGACTCAAAACATCAATTTTGAGATTCAACTAAATTTAAATTAATATTGATTTTCAATTTTAATCTTAATTATTTAAAAAAAATTAAAATAAAAAGCTTTGAAAGAAGGATATTTTTGTTATGTTGATATTTTATTATGAGAGTACTCTAGAATCATCTCTTCTAGAATAAAAAATTTAATCAACTATAAAATAAAATAATTTTTCATTTATTATCATTTATCTTCAAGAAACTATATTAGAATTTGAATTTAATTAAAATTTAGTTAAGAACCAATGAATGTGAGGGTTTGGACGAAAGGGACTCTACCAAGAAGGGTCGTCACAGAAAGGTCTCAAAATTCAAGTCTTTCTGAATATGAAGTCATTTTTGTTAGAAAGCCATTTTTATTTCTCAATATAAAGCTTTCAGTATAAATTCAAACTCAATTAAATTTAAATGTAAACGCATCAAACACCGACTTTTTATTTTATTTTATTAAAAGGACTTTGGGACATTAATGGAATAGACAGGAGTGATAGAATTAGTGGACCTCACCATGGAGACAAGTTGTATTTTTTGGCTAAAATTGAAAGAAACTCAATGCTAATGAATATGACAAAAAAGTCTGCCCAAATTCTCATGGTGGAGTTTAATTTATTTTAAAAAAAAAAATTATGGTGTCAAATTTAGTTTCCCAATTAATTTTATTAGGTATCAATATTTTGAACAATATATTAAAATCTTATTAATTGAGGTCTAAAAAAGGTAAAGTATATTAATGAAAAGTATAAAATCTTATTAAGGATGTCCATAATTTAACACACACATATATGAAACATATATACTTTTTGTTGTATTATATATTTCGTACAATTTTTTATATACATGATATAAATTTTCAATGAAGGATGTCGAATTGACTACCTTGAACTATATGTAGGAGAAAATTATTTTTCATTTAATTTAATAAATTTTTACCCTTCGAGAAATTATACAAAAAAATGACATTTTTTCTTCTCATTTTCTCTTCTCATATCTTCATAGTCTATATGTTCGAACTATCTCAGTCATACTTCTTTTATTTTGTTCATCACGACCTTACAACAGTCAGACTTATCCTGTCTCGAATATTTTTATTTCAAATATTTTTATTTCTAATTTGATCTTTTATAGTATTATATATTGTTGCTATTGTTTTCTTCCTCATTACGTTCAACATGACTGTTTTACTATTATATTATTATTTTTTTAATTTATATTTCATTTAAGTCTAGAATTTATTAAAAATAATCTATTTATTTTCATACTTTTCTTATGGAATTACAAATTGTTGTTATAATTTTATTACTATTATTTTTTACATTCATAATGTGGACCACTGAACTAGTCATTTTGGGACCAAACAAAAGGTGATCATTTTCAACTTTAAGAATTAAATGAACTGAGGATTTTGTTCACCTCATCATTGGAATTTAATACAATATTTAATTTAGAAAAATAATAAAATTTAATATTTATTTTAGAAAATAATGAATGTTTCCTCCTATTTTCATCCCCACAAAACTCAATTCAAGAGGGTCTTGAATTTGAAGAAATTGTCACTTGAAAGTATGTTATATTTTCGATATGAATATGAATTTAATCGGTTCAATGCAAACGTCAGATGAAAAATAAAATAAAAATTTTGATCAATTAAAATAATATTTTATTTAGACCAAATCAATTTCATTATTGGCTAACTAACACATGGATACACAAGTACTTTGGTCAAATAGTTCATCCTAATATAGTTTGTCTTCAATTTATTTAAATAATAATAACAAGTAGAGGAAGGACAATTTGACAAACCAACAAATGTTAAAAACTACATTAAAATAATGTCATCTTTGAGTTTTATATATTTTATATTATACACACATGATATATGTATATTACTAGTTTGCTTTAAGAGGAATTTTCGTATATATAGCAAGCCACTCAAAAATATTTTAATTATATTTATAGTTATAGTTTGAATATTACATTTTGTAACTATGAAGACGATCAACTAATTACCCTCTTATTGGCATCATAATATCTTGTGATTTTTTCTCAACTTTGATAACATGTCTTTTGTATGTTTTTTGGGACAAGATTTAGTTTTATAGTACAATTTCTCAAAAGGTTTAATTTAGATTTAAATGATGATAAACTATTGCAAACTTTGACAAGTAATGTTCTCTCCCCATTTGATTATTCTTTGAGTTGTTTATGCAACACACCCCTTCGGTGTAATTTCATGAGTGATATTTGAACAGAGTGGTGTGTACGTAATTTTATACTTACCTAAATAAGATTTGAGACTATTTCTGATTCTTGATTCAAAAGCATAACGAGTAGTAAAAAAAGAAAATATAGTAGTAAAGGAACCATGTAGATGAATAGTGGAGAAAAGATGAGAATAATCGAAACAATAGATAATAATTTGAATCGAAGAATAAAACAATAGAAGAGTAATAATAATAATATTGAGAGTAAAATTGGATAATGCTCGACTATCAACTAACTTTTTACCCTAGTCCTCGACTTTTATATTCTCCTATTTAGGATCATATCTTCGATAACCGTCAAGGAACCATGTAGATGAGTAGTGGAGAAAAGATACGAATAATCGAAACATAGATCATAATTTAAAGCGAAGAATAAGACAATAGAAGAGTAATAATAACAATACTGACAATGAAATTGGACAATGTTCGACTATCTATTAATCTTTTACTCTAGTCCTCAACTTTTTTACTATAATTTTCTTTAGCATATCTATCCCATAAAAATGGATGATTTTAATATAAATTTGTCCAATTGGTTAATTCCTATAATGGAACATTGGGCAAACTTATTATACCTATCTTTAGTTTGTGGTCTAAAAGGTCCATATTGATCATGACCAACAACAACATATTCCGTATGATCTAAGGAAAAGGCCCATAAATTGTAATAAAAATAAAATAGAAAGGGTCAAAATTGCTTTTGAACTATGTGAAATAGATTATTTATACCTTTTGTTACATTTTTGGATAATGGCGAGGACATTTTTGATCCCATAACATAGTCTGTTCCGCAATAACTCAGAAGCAATTTTGATCCTTTTCGAAAAAAGAGAAGTTATATTCACACAAACCTTAACTAAATCTTTGTACATATACTAAAACCCTACTCCTTTAACTGCAGTAATTTTGTTTGAATTTGAAATAACTTCTTTTTCTAGTCTTTAGATGTTTGTTATTTTCAGCCATCTTTAGCTCTTTCAAGTTAGTATTTCTCTTATAAATTATATTCTAGATTGAGGATGTGTTCTGTTCCACGTTGGATTCATCAAATATTTTGAAAAATATTTTCTCTACGAAAATGAACTTTATTAATGATATTCCCCATTGAATTGTGTAAACAATGACTCCTAATAATAATGAACAATATTATTATGAGACAAATACTTATGCATTCTACTTAATTTTATTGATTCGAGTTTAAATAAATACATCTTAATACATATAGTTTCAAATTCAGATTATTCGTTCTTGAGCTAAAATAATTTCATCATCAAAATAAGTCATTGCATATATATAAAACATATTATTAACTCATTGAAGATAATCACCTTATAATCATCGTGTAACTCATCATATCCAAAATCATATAGTCGTCAGCTCAATCCATTGACAGAACCTAAAATAAAAACACCGTATTGGGAATTGAAGGGATAAGCCACGTATTTTGACTACAATGTTAAACTATACTTGGGAGTATATCTCATCATCATAAACACCTTTAAGCCGAGATGAATTTCGATAAATTCAGAGCTAGAGATTAAAGCAAGCCATGATTTCGAAACGCACTTGAACTTGAAGAGGGATTTTATAGGAAGCTTTAAAAAGATTTTAGAGAGGAGTTCTGCTGGCAGAAAAGAGATTGACTGGTTGGCTTCAGATTCCATTAGGGTTACGTTGGAAAAGTTAGGGTTGGCAGCGGGGCAGGGCACCTATTTTCATATTTTTTAATTTTATTATCAAAAAATAATATTTCTTTTGATTAAATTATTTTGACATCATCTTTAAAGTTCTCTCACTTTCTTACGGGACAGGCTTGATGGTCATAGTTAGACCTTTCTTTAACAGTAGTATTAGCACTATTCTCGTAGTTTCTTGATTTTTGATTTTGGCTATCATTGATTTTGTTTTTGTTTTTGTGCCCTTGTCGTTATTGTTCTTTTACATGTTTGTTGTGTAATAACCTTTCCTGATTAATGTTTCTTAATGAGCGTGTAAAAGAGAATCACGACAAAGAACGTCAGATGGAGGGAGTATATCCAATCCAAAATAAGTGAACTTTGGGGGGAGAACACCGTTAAAATTCATTAATTACATTAATCAAGAGTTACTCCCTCTATTCAGTTTTATTTGTCACGTTTGCTTCAATATTAGCAGCAAGGGAAAATCCAAAATAGATACTACGCGCCATGGTCAAGTTTTCACCTAAAACGGATAGCCACATGGATCAAACAAGGACCTCAGTGTTATCGGAGCATTCACCTTCCACGAGTTGTATATTCATGGTGATCTTTCTTTTACTATGTGTAGAGGTGTAACATACCCTTAACAAGAGTACAGTTACACTAGAAGAACATCAAAATTGTAGTCTTCACAAATTTTTGCAATGCAAATGGAATGTGAAGCCTCCCATCGACACCAAAACCAGAGCAAACACACTAGCAGTGCTCCATTTTCTTCTACGTCAATTCAATATTCAAACCATTCATGAACGCGAAAGAGGAAAGATTTGAGCAATGAATAGCTGCTAGAATGCATTAATAAACTATATTAAGTTCCCTCTGAGTAAATACCGTAAAAACATTAGATTAGAAACATGAACAATTAAAAGTGAATGAACTTAACAACACTTGACAAGGAAGTACTCTTTTGATCTGAGCCTTTTCAGGCCCTATTTTGTTGCGTCCTCCGTCCCGTCCCTCCCATCGATAAAGGACAAACTAAGCTTTCAACGTAAATTTCCTCTGTGTCCCACACGCCAGAGTCAATAACTAGTGAATGTCTGAGTGAGTCACTCTTCGGATTGTATATCATGAAATTTGAACTTATCACAATCAAAATTTCACCTTCATTTGTCATGTGTAAACTGTTGGGTCCCACGCAGCGGAGTGAACAATAAAATTTTGGAAGAATAAATAGAGCAAGGTAGGCACTCGAAATTTAACGTGGTTCACCCAAAAACTTTTGGGCTACGTCCACAAATCAACACTTCTGTTATTTATTTCTTCTACTATTACAAATAGTAGGCACAAGT
>JBCEWC010009326.1:0-18881 GCA_038996855.1 Solanum aculeatissimum
TTCATACTTTAAATTCAAATCAAGAGCATTCCATAAGGGATTCAAGTTAAATTAACATTTAAATCATCATTTAAACATTACCCATGCATAGTTCAAGAGTAAGGGGGACATGCATAATTTAACCTTCATCAATTCAAATAAAATTTCATAGAATATAAACTTAAATCAACTTTAAATCACCTAATTTTTACAGCCCACAACTCAATTCAATTGAACATATCAAAATTTAAAGAACCCATAATTAAAGAAAGTTTAAATTCATATTTTAAAGAAAAAGTTTCTTGGGTCTTTATGGATGAAAGAGAATCCATGAATAAATTCCACATACCTTGAGATTAGCCAAGATAATTGGATGATTTGCAAGAAGGATGATTTTCCCCAAATTTCTTCAAGAGTTCATCAATGGAGGTCAATAGGATTGAGAGAATTTTGGTGAGGTTTGAAGAGTGTTAGGATGAATTAAAGGGGTTTAGGGTTTGATTGGGGGTTTTAGAATTCTTTAGAAAGGCTAAAAGGGGCATGAAATTAAACCAAATTATGAATTTACCATTAAAGAAATGGATAGGATCATAGAAATAGGGTCTTACGGAAGGCCACCTAGGGGCTGTACCACACTTGGTCTCGACTTTGGTTTGAAATCTCAGGGAACTTTCTGGATCAACTCACGGGGGGTCTCATGAACTGTGTAGCTGCACACGGACCGTGTACTGGTCCGTGGAGTATCACGTGGTCCAAAGTCTAGCCCCGAGCCTTGACAAGCTCACTAAAAAACTTCACGAAAGCCCTTCACGGACCGTGAAGGCTCACACAGATCGTGAAGTGATCTGTGGAGTCCCACTTGGTCCGAAGCTTGGTTCAAACTCCAAGTAAGCTCATAAAACAACCCACGGGACACACCATGGACCATGAACCACCAAATGGTCCATGGTCCCTCACTTTGACTCAATTCCGAATCTTTTTTCCAGCATATTTCTGAATATGGGAAGTTTCACTACGAAGGCCATAACTTCCACATCCAAACTCTGAATCAAGTGAAACTAGTTGCGTTGTAAAGATAACTCAAAGATCTTCGATGTAATATATAATATCCCACACAGGTCATTTCATACCAAGAGATATGGCTTTTCAAAGTCCATGTTGCCTAACCGGCCTTACAACCTTCCACCGAAATAATTCCTTTAATTTCGGCCACTTAAATACAACCCATGACTACAAAAATTCAACCACGATGAGTTCAATACTAACCTTGACCAACTATTATGAAGTTCAAAAAATTTTGGGTTGTTACTGTTCATGGAGTTAATAAATAGGGTATTTCATTCGTACTTAGATTCTTTTGTAATAGTATTCATCGATGACATCTTGGTGTATTCCAAGACTGAGGTTGATTATGTTCATCACTTAAGTATAGTAATATAGATGTTGATGGAAGAAAACTTATATGCAAAATTCTCCAAGTATGAGTTCTAACTTGATTCAGTGGTATTCTTAGGGCATGTGGTGTCCAATGAAGGGTTTAAAGTTGATTCGGCTAAGGTTGAGGCAGTTAGATATTGGACAAGGCCTACTTCAGCTACCAAGATTCATAGCTTTCACGGGCTAGTTGGGTATTATCGATGGTTTGTTAAGGGTTTTTTTTCCATTGCATCCTCATTGAACAAGTTAACTCAGAAGAATGTAGCCTTTTATTGGTCTGATGAGTGTGAGACAAGCTTCCAAAGACTCAAGACTTTGTTGATTTCAGCTCCTATTTTGACACTACCTGAGGTAGGTGTAGACTTTATGGTGTATTGTGCTGCTTCAGGGGTTGGTTTAGGTGGTGTGTTGATGCAAAAGGGGAAAGTGAATGCCTATGCTTCTAGGCAATTAAAGGTTCGTGAGAAGACTATCCTTTCCATGACTTAGAGCTAAAGGTTGTGTTTTTGTGCTTAGGTTAGGCATCATTACTTGTATGGTGTACATTGTGAGGTATTTATAGCTCATAGGAGTCTTCAGTATATATTTAGTCAGAAGGAGTTGAATTTGAGGCAACATAGGTGGATTGAGTTGTTAAAGGACTATGACTTGACCATCTTATATCATCAGCAGAAGGCTAATATGGTGGTCGATGCTTTGAGTAGAAAGACTTCTAGCAAGGGGAGTCTAGTCGCTATTCAAGGTAAGGAGCGACCTTTGGCCAAGGATGTTCAGCATTTAGCTAATGTCTTAGTTAGGTTATAACTTTTTTATGAGGGTGGTGTACTTGATTTCGTTAAGGCTCATTCTTTCTTGATGGACCAGATTTGAGAGCGCCAGTTTGAGGATGAGAAGTTATGTCTCATCAGAAACAAAATGACCAGAGGAGAGGCTAAGGAAATGGTGTTTGATCCTAATGGTGTTTTGAATATTGGAGGTCGATTTTGTGAGCCCAAAGTGCGTGACTTGATTAAAATGATTCTTGAGGAGGCTCATTATAGTTGCTATTCTATTCATCTAGGAGCAGTGAAGTATCATAACCTTAGTCAACATCACTGGTGGTGTGGCATGAAGAAGGACATCTCAGATTTTGTGTCCAAGTATTTAACTTATCAGCAGGTTAAGTGTGAGCATCAATGACTTGGAGGTGAGTTTCAGAGGATGCTCATTACTACATGGAAGTGAGAGCTTATCACTATGGATTTTGTGGTGGGTTTTCCCATTACTGTGGGTGGTTATGACTCTATCTGGATAGTTGTGGATCGATTGACTAAGTTTGTACATTTCATTCCTATCAAGGTTAAGTATATAGCAGAGAAGTTGGTTGAGCTTTACATTTGTTAGATAGTTATATTGCATTGTGTGCCTGTTTTCTTTATTTCTGACCAAGGATCACTCTTCACTTCACATTTTTAGAGGGCCTTGCAGCATGGTCTAGGTACTTAGTTGGATATGAGTTTAGCCTTTCCCCCTTAGATAAACAGATAGTCTGAGTAGACGATTCAAGTGTTGGAAGACATGTTTCGAGCGTGCGTGTTTGATTTTGGTGCTCGTTGGGGCCAACACTTGCCCTTAGAAAAGTTCGCCTATAATAATAATTATCACTCTAGTATTCAAATGGCTCCATTTGAGGCTTTTATGGTAGATGGTATAGATCTCTAATTGGTTGGTTTGATTCCACTAAGATGGATTCATTAGATGCAACCTTTCTTAGAAATACTATGGAGCAGGTTTGTATGATTTAGGATAGGTTGTTAATCAGTCAAAATTGACAGATGAGTTATATAGATAGGAGGGTTCGAGCCCTAGATTTTATGGAGCGCGATAATGTTTGGCTCAGAGTATCACCGATGAAGGATGTGATGCGGTTTGGGAAAAAGGGCAAGCTTAGCCCACGATTCATTAGCCCATTTGAGATTTTAGAGTGAGTTGGGAAGGTGGCCAATAGACTGGCCTTGCCACCTAGCTTATCATCATTACATCTTGTGTTTCATGTCTCCATGCTCTGGAAGTACATGCCAGACGAGTCTCATATACTTCCTTTTGATTCGGTAGTATTGGGTCCGGACCTGTTATTTGAGGAGGAGCCTATAACTATTTTGGATAGACAGGTTTGAAATATTAGAAACAAAGAGATCGTTTCCATGAAGGTGAAATGGAAGAATCATCCAGTTAGAGAGGCGACTTAGTAGATGGAGTCCGACATCCATGCCAAATATCCTCATCTCTTCGAAGCTCAGGTACCTTCTTTTACCTTATGCTTGAGGAAAAATATAATTTTTAGTGGTGAATAATGTAATGACCCGTTAGGTCATTTAGATAATTAGTCCTCTCATTTTTATAAAATATATATCTTTCTCATAAATTTTAAACGAGTATTTTGGACTATTTGATAACAACGGTTGTTTAACTTATGGGTAAATTTAGACAACTAGATTAATTCGTGTACCAAAGAGTTAAGTTACTTAAGTACCACTTAGCATATATATTAAAAATAAATTAGTGAGTTTATCACTTTTAATGCCTAATTAAATTAGCAAAGAAAGAACGGAGGGTAGCAAACTTACCTGCGGCTGCGATGTCAACACGAAGCAAAGCAACACAGGTTACGGCTAACATTCTAAATGTTTTAACCTGTAATGATGGAATGTTATTTGTTTTGTTATAGTGTATGGGTTTAGGATAAACGTAAAATCATTGCTACAAAATAGAGAAACAACCACCCGTACAGAAGTCACGTTGATGGCTTCATTATCTTGTTTATCAACTGACTTAAGGTTCAGTGCTCTTGTTTTGATGGTTGTTACTCACATATTGTTTGGATGGTTTTTACTCATATATATAGTGTGTTTTATGTTTCTGGAGAAAAAAAAAGAAGTACTATAAATGCTTCCTCTAGTATACTTTAGGTGGTAATCCTAATGAACTAGTGACAAATCTGTAATAAAAATAAAGCGAATATTAGATTAAATTAGTATTGAAATAAACTTGTTCATGTCGCTTAAGTATACCAGGTACACCAGGATGGCTTATTATATTTCTATTTGTCCTTTTCTGGATGTGTAATTATATTACTAGTGAACATATATATATATTTGCTTGCGTGGTGTATTTGCCCTCTTTGATATTGAAGGTTTGTATTATACGAATAACCATTAGAATTATAATATTTGAAGGGTTTAAGACTTAACCCTAGGCTTGAAATTTGGAAATTTACTATGGAATTGGCTAGTTTCTGGGTCTAGGCTAGAGGTATAGTAATATGGGTATTTATAGTTTTGAAATCTTATTGTGATCATTTATTTGACTAGATCGTGGTGCTACAAATTATATTCGAAAGGGAAAAGCTCAAATGTTTGATTGATCGTTTTTCGACTAAGGCAAGTGAACTTTCAAAACCTTATAATTCTCTTAGAATTTCCAAATTTTCCTTTCTTCTATGTGTGATGCATGAAATATTTCTAATATTATAAAAATGGGGTGATTAAAAGTAAATGTGAATTGGTGTGGTATTGTAACACTTGAATTGAAATTGTGGTTAAGTGATGATAATTCTATATTAAGATATAATGTTGTGGTTGGTCATTATGAGTGGATTTGTTTGTAGACATCATCTCATGTTCATTCATTCGACATCACACATACTTGCATTACTGGTTCTGGATATTGATATAAGTGAGATAGTAAAAATTGGGGCCTAGATCTTTATCGATCGAGTTGTGATGTTGAGGTCATTTTTGGCAAGATTATGATGTTGAGGTTGTTGCCGGCGATGATATTATATTGAGGTATTTATCGGAGATGATATTATGTCAAGGTCTTTATCAATGATGTTGTGATGTTGCAGTATTTGTCAGTGATGTTATGATATCAAGGTCATTGCCGCTGATTATTGCATAAGCATTGCATCTTATTCTTGCATATTCTTGTGTGGCATTATTATTCCTATGATTGATTATGTTATCACTTGTGATTTGGAATTGTGATATTGTGAAAAAATATCTCTATTGTGTATTTTGTGTTGTTGGGCTAGGCTGATTTTCTGTGCAGGTTGTAGTTGTGGAGGTCGGTTAGGATGAAAGGAGTTTGTGTATTCTATTAGACTTACTTTATTTTTTTAGTTGATTTGCTGGGTACCGTGTTGTTTTTGGCACTCACCCCTTGCTTTTACACTTGTGTAGGTTCTAAGCCTGGACAGTAAGTAGTATATTTTCTTGATCATCTGAGGCTTCCCAGGAGATTTAGAGAGATAGATGTTGTCATCTGGCTGACTCTCTTGTTTCTGTTTATTTTATGCATTGTTCTATTCGAGAAGAAAGACAGTTCAAACTTGTACCTTTTTTGATTTTCTATATTTCAAGTGGCTTGTACTCATGACAACTAATCCTTGGATGGTATTTAAGCTTATGAAGATTTTTGTTTTTAGCTATCTATCTTATTTAGTTACTTCCGCACGTTATTTCTCTTTTTCGATCGGTAAGGCTAACTTGTTTTGGTGGGATTGAACAAGTTCCATAACGTCCATTTTTGGGTTGTGACACTTTCTGAAATTGCAAAGAATAGTCATTAGAAGGAAGAACCTTGAGACATAATTCTATCGCACGACATAGATCATGAAAGAAATGAAACATTTCCTAAAATTCCTCATAGCCTCCTACTCATTAATGTGGTGTGCTTCAGTCCATGTATTAGACTCTACTTAACAAGGTATGCTAGACTCTAAAGGACACTTGAACTGTCATGACCTAAGTCAAGGACCGATATGTGACTCGGTGAATGGAGAACCCGAAGGAACCCCAAATAAGCCTCTAAGCATAAGTAAGCACATCCTTGGTTGTGAAATATAAAACAAGAATTCAAATAATTAAATCTAAGGTAAATCAAGGCTTTGGACCCATGCTATGAGGATTGATAGGGGAAAGGAATTTCCATCATCACATCATCAACAAAGACTAAGGGAAGGGTTAATAGGACTCAAGCTACCGGGAAGTAAGACTTAGAAAGATAATCACTGTCTATCAAAATCAACAACATCAATCATTCATCACATAAATGAATGGGGCTAAAGGATAATTCTCTATAACAGTAAGCATCACATAATACGTACATAGAATAAGTATCCAACAACACCTCCAAACATGAGTAGGAGGGGTCCATGACACGTCCCGGTATCACCGTCAAAGTAACAGGTAAAGTAATAGTGTCTCAACAAAAGCAAAAAAGAAAATTGATCTTGACCTCAAACTAGAGGACTTACAAAAATCTAAGATCATCTCGAATGGAACTAGCCATGAGGAGGCGGATGAAGAAGTGCTCTGGTACCTACATAGTTAGATCATGTTTAAAAAAAGTATGTGTTACTACTTTGAATGTACTAGTATGTGAGATGCAATGCAACAATAGATAATAAGCTTCATAAAGAAGATGCATAATCATGTACAATATAAATCAGCTCAATATAACATGCATGAGAATTCTTTGTTAAAAGCATACATGGAATATATAAACATAACATTCTTATCATCATACATATGTGGGAGAAAATCATAACTGACATATAAGATCATGTGAGCTACTACATATAATCCAACATAACCTCCTACATTGGCACAACGAGACTACTGGCCAAGTAGAACCCCATCGACATTGCATATGCATATTTAGTTGATAATATGTCTTAGGAAAATCCACTAGCCTAGCCTACAAGGTCTCTTATGGTGGCATATAGTTTATGAGACAAAGGATTGCTACTAGGATTTCCTTATCGAATCCTACCTCAATGCTCCATTTGGACCTAAGTCATACCCACGTAATCAAAAACATATGCATAATTATATATATTCATAAACTTGAAAGCATAGCATCATCACATAAAGAGTAGCTCATCTAAACTTGAGATCCAACATGTGAGAATGATCCTTATCACAATGGAATATATCTTTTGGTGAGAAATGTCCTTATCAACATCTTTAACATTCATAAGAAGGATTTATAATATCATAACTTTCATAAACTTGTAATTGAACCCTCATCATTGGAAGTCACACTTCATTAGAAAATTCAATGTGAAAATTGGGTAGGTTCATACATTTAAGCTTTAAATCGTGTAACTCTAGAGGACTATGCATCAATGTAAAGAAATCCATCAATTTAAATCATTCTTAAATAACCCACCACAATCATACATATCATCTTTCAAGTTTAGACATGGAAACATGAAATCATTAACTTCATAGTATCTCATAGTATCATAGCATTCATAACTTAGAATATCATTAAATAGTTCATAAAAGAAAAACCCTTGAAATTAATTCATGTAATTGTATTTAATAGATGAAGATTCTCAACATAAATCATGCTTAATAGGAAAAAAAGATAATACTCATAAGAAATCAACTTTGAAACTTGAAGAATTTAGTAAAATAGGTTTTGGGACTCCAACGATGGAAGAACTCATGGATGAAGGACTCACATTCCTTTTGTCAAGCCCTGGGAGGGTACCCTAGATGTGGCCATCACTCAGAGACTATTGCTAGTCCCCAAGCAAATCACTTAGCCTCATCACATCCATTCAAGCAATAAATAACACATCAGCGGAAGACTTAAAGAAAAATTAGAAAGTGGGCAACCTCAATATATGAAGAGTTAAATCAAGTAAATAGGCTAGTATGGAAAGAACTAGCTCAAAATCAATATCCAATCAACAAATCGACTCTAGTCTACGAAGCCATTATCAACTAGTCAATGGTGTCAATGACAGGTCCATGACTACCTCCAAACAAAATAAAAGTGAATCTAAAGTCTAACTCTAAAGCTAGATGAAATAACAGACATCCCCTGAACTCAAGGATGACTCACCAATCAGCTGAAATAAGGAAAAGATCTTCAACGGAGCATCGTTGATAATCTCTAGAACTTATCTCTACATCATGAAAAGATGCAGGCTCAAATAGGCGTCAGTACGTGAAATGTATGAGTTTGTAAAATAGCTGAGTGAAACAGATACAGGTAGAATAACAACAACTCAAAGATACTCAATCAAAATGTCAAAGGTCTATATAAAACAAGAATAAAGAGTAGACAATGACCAATCAATACAATCCAAATTAATACAATCCAATCAAGTCAGAGTACTATTGATATGGAACCTATCTGGGAGTTTTTCTTATCAGACAACAATCACTTATGAGCCAATGATTGTACAACAATCTCGTTGATGTTGTCACAACCGTTTAGTACTTTCTAGGGTAAAGAATGAATTGATTCGTAATGGATCAGATCAAATAAAATGAGGCCTCTATTCTTTTAGGGACCTATCAATAGGAGACATCCAACTCAATCATTTCAATCTTCTCCCACGCTTGGCGGCATAGTTTTGGAGTTCAAGTTGGACTTAATCTCACTCGACTCAATGCTCAATACTCCTCCCAAGACTCAATGCTCATAAGACCTCAATCACTCTAATCATTCCAATCATGAGTCTCATAAAGACTCTAATCAACTTAATTCATCACATTAGTTATCAACTCTTCTGTTACATTCTTTTAAGGTTCATTTCTTGACTTTTAGAGACCCTATCATGCAACATTATAACTCATAACATTCAGGAAAAATAAAAGTAAAATTAAAGCATTCAGGAATTTCATAGCTCTTCAGGCTCAAATTATACTCATGCATGCTCATTTATAGGGAATATATAAAATAATAATAATTCAGTCTATGGTTCATGTAGAAAAGTAAAATTATTAATTTCTAGTATTTAATTCATAAAAAACTATAATACATGCAAAATTATATAGATATACATTAGAATTTAAAAAAATCTTCAAGAAACATCCATGGAAGACTCAATTCATCAATAATTCCATCAATTCAGGTTATGGGGCACATACAAGAACAAAATTCATGTTTTAGTTAGCCTTACATACTTGGAAGTTTGAATCTTGGAATAGCTTGGAAGAATCTTCAAGTTCTCTCTTCAATCCTTAGCCTTTTCTCCCTTGAAATCTTGTTCTACGTTTGGAAAGGATGATTTAGTGTAATGTTACTTATTAGAATATGTTTTAGGACTTGCTTAGGTATAAAAAAGTCAAGTTTAGGATTTAAAAGGGTGAGAAAATACAAAAATAACACTTTAGAAAAAGCTATAAAAGTCATCCACAAGACTAATGGAACCTTTCACAAGATCTATCCATGACCCGTAGAAGGCTTTACGATCCGTAGATGGATTTGTGAAGTCAGGAGCTCAAAATTTGACTTTCTGAACCTTTCCATGAAACCGAACCTTACGGGCCATATGTCGATTCATGACCTATATATGGTTTCGTGGAATCACCATGCTCTAGAAGTGTTCAGTAAAACGACCATAATGTTTGACTCTAAACTCCAAATGAGGTGAAACCAGTTGCGTTGGAAAGATAATACAAAGAGCTTTCATTTGGTAGTCCATGGGTCATGTAATCTTTTGTGTACTAAGAGGTATGATTTCTTAAAGTAGACCCTTGTATAATCTATCACTATAAACTCAATTTATAGGAAGGTTTTGAACTTGTCTAAGTGTTAGAAGCCTCTTGTGACCCTAATACACACTCCACATGTAAGAATGAGTCTTGAAATGTGGGTACATGTAAGAATTGAGTTATGGGTTGTCACAACTTTAAACCTTGAAACATTAATAAAGAAGACTTGAAGAAGCTTGACGAACCTCTTGGAAGCTTTGTCTTCAATGGAGGTAACTTGAATCCTAAGATATTGGAAGAACTTGATGGAGGAATTTTAAAGAGGTTTAGGGAGGATTTGAGAGTGGCTTGAGACAGATTTAGGGCTAAAAATAGGAGAATATTTTAGTATTTACGTATATAAGAGTGTTGAGATATGTCCCATTTGTCCTCACTTTCTTAAGAAAAAGTTTAGAAAAATTTACACACAGAAGGAACAAGGGCGTAATGCACCTTGGGCCTCGGACTGTGTAATTTTGTGAAGTTGAATTTTTCCCAATTTTGGTCTAGGGATGGATTTAGGCCACTTTTGTACTATAGGGGAACAAGTGGGCGACACAGATCGGTCACGCACCGTTCTGGAAAGCGTAATTTCATGTGATAAAATATTTTTCGATATAGGTGACCTAAAAGTCAAATGCGACCCTTTTCCTACATAATTTTATCTCCCAAAAATGAATATGAACTTGGAGTTGCCAAAAAAAGTATGAATTTTAAGGTATTCAAGAAATACATCATAGGAACATGTCGAGCCACATAGAAAGTGTTAAAATATCTCCCCCATGGGAACATTCGTCCCCAAATGTGATGGAAACACGCTTGAGAGGAGTAACAAGACAAATTTTATCCCCAACATAAATGCATCAACATAACTTAAACATCACTTTCATGAAAACTTTAAACTTATAAGTCAAATATCATCAAAACATGTTACCATGAGTATAAATGCATGCAAGTTGACATCTAAGGGCTAAAATACATTACTTGACACTTTAAACATGATCATATTATTACCTTAGGATTGAGTATAGCGGAAAATATAAGGGTATGGTTTCATCATGTCCACATCCACTTCCTAACTCGCACTTTCAACTTATTGGTTCCTCCAAAGGTCCTTAACGGATGCTACATCTTTGTTTCTCAACCTCTTTACTTGTCTATCCAATATCTCCAACGGAACCTCTTTATATGTCCAATTCTCCTCAACCCTCACATCCTTTAAAGGGGCTATGGAATTTTGATCCCCCCTGAACTTCCTTAACATTGACACATGGAACACCGAGGGCTATATACCTAGGGCTCAACTTCCCCTTCTTGCCAAATCGAACCACACCCTTCATGGGCGACACCTTCAAGTAAATCCAATCACAAAAACTAAACTCAAGGTCCCTTCTCCTTACATCAGAGTAGGAGTTCTATCTACTTTGAGAGGACTTCCATATTTCTCTTATGAGCCTCACTTTTTCCATGGAATCCATAATCAAATCCAGTCCAATCAAGGCAATTTCCCTGACTTCAAACCATTCCACCGGCAACCTACATCTTCTACCATATAGAGCCTCAAATGGAGTCATCTCAATGCTTGAGTGAAAACTATTGTTGTAGGCAAACTCGATGAGAGGTAGATAGTCATCCCAACTTTCTTTAAATTCCAAGATACAAACACTCAATATGTCCTCCAATATTTGAATTGTTCTATTGGTTTGCCTATTAGTTTGAGGATAGAAGATGGTGTTTAACTTCACTTTATTTCCAAGACCTCTTTGGAATGAGTTCCAAAAGTGTGAGGTGAATTGAGTACCACGGTCTGAAATGATGGACAATGGAATCCCATGCAACTTCACCAACTCCTAGAAATATCACTTGGCATAATCTTTGGAACCAAAAGTACTCTTGACTGGTAAGAAATGAGATGACTTTGTCATCCAATCCACTAGCACCCATATGAATCAAAGTGCCTCTTGGTCTTAGCTAACACAACTACGAAATCCATTTTAATCTCTTCTAACTTCCAAGTAGGAATTTTAATATTTTAAGCTAAGCCATCTGGACTTTGGTGTTCCACCTTTACTTGTTGACAATTGGAGCATTCACCCAAGAATTTAGCAATGTCCTTCTTTATTTTGATCTACCAATATACTTCCCCCAAATCTCTATACATTTTAGTGGAACTGGGGTGAATGGAATAGGAAGAATTGTGAGCTTCTTGCAATATCAAATTTCTCAACCCATCAATATCCGACACACATAATCTCCCTTGGTAACGAAGCACCCCATCTCCCCTTTGTGAGAAGACCTCTATCTTTTCTTCCTTCACCAACGCCTTCAATTCAACCTAAGCGGGATCAAGATCTTATTTGGACTTACCATCCTCTATTAATGAAGACTCTGAGTCATTTAATATCATCACACTACCATTTTCATCATCACTCAACTTTACCCCTAATCTAGACAACTATAAAATTCCTTTGCTAACTCCTTCTTCCCATCCCTTTCAAGGTGTGACACACTACCCATAGACATTAAACTAAGTGTATCAGCTACCACATTAGTCTTACCCGAGTGATATTTCACTCATGTCATAATCTTTGAGAAGTTTTAACAATCTCCATTCCCTTAAATTGAGATCTATTAGTGTAAACACATGTTGGAGACTCTTATGGTCGGTGAACACATCAACATGGATCCCATACAAATAATGACACCAAATTTTCAATGCAAACACCACAACCGCTAATTCAAGATTATGTGTTAGGTAATTATTTTCATGCATATTTAGTTTCCTTAAAGCATAGGCTATTACCTTAGCATTTTACATCAACACACAACCCAAACTAATTTTTGAGGCATCACAATATGCAAAAAACCCATCGGTATCCTCCAACAAGGTCAAGATTGAACTTGAAGTTAATTGATCCTTTAAAGTTTGGAAGCTCTTCTCATACTCATCCATCCACACAAACTTCACTTTCTTTTGAGTCAACTTAGTCAATAGATATGAGATGGAGGAGAACCGTTTAACAAATCTTCCATAATAGGCAGTTAGACCTAAGAAACTCCAGATGTTCGTGGGAGTCAATGGCCTTGGCAAATTTCTCACTACTTTTATCTTTTTGGGGTCAACATTTAATCCCATTACCGGACACAACATGCACAAGAAATGTAATCTCCTTCAACCAAAACTTAGATTTGTTAAACATGGCAAATAACTTCTCATCCCTCAAATTTTGTAAGACCACCCTCAAGTGCTCCTTGTGATCCTCTTCGTCACATGAATAAATTAAAATGTCATCGATGAATACCAACATAAACATATCAAGGTAGGGTTTTAACACCCTATTCATAAGTTCCATAAGGATGGTCGATACATTAGTTAGACCAAAGGACATCACCACAAATTCAAAGTGTCCATACCTTGTCTAAAATGTCGTCTAAGGAATATCACATTTCCTTACTTTCAATTGATGATACCTAGACCACAAGTCAATTTTGGAAAAGTGTTTGGTCTCTTGCAATTGTTCAAATAAGTCATCAATCCTTGGGAGTGAATATTTGTTATTGATGGTAACTTTGTTGAGTTGGCGATAGTCTATACACATTTGGAGTGACTCATCCTTATTCTTTACAAACAATACTGGGGCACCCCATGGGGAACTACTAAATCTAATAAATATTTTTTTTCTAGCAAATCCTTCAATTGCTTCTTTAGTTCATTTAACTCTGTCGGTGCCATTCTATAAGGAGGGATTAATATAGGTTAGGTGTCGAGCAAAATATTTATGCCAAAATCTATCTCTTTTTCGGAAGGCACATCAAGTAACTCTTAAGGGAACACATCGAGAAACTCATTGACTATAGGAACCGACTCAAGAGACATACTTTTGGATGTGACATTCCTAACCCTTACTAAATGATAGATACACCTCTTAGAAATCATTTTGCAGGCTTTGAGATAGGAAATAAACCAACCTTTACATGAAGAACTACCACCCTTCCACTCAAGAGTAGACTCATTAGGTAATTAGAACTTGGGCACTATGAGTCTAACAATCTATGGAAGCATAAGAAGTATGCAACCAATTCATACCAAATATAACATCAAAATCTACCATGGATAGCTCTACCAAATCAGAATGAATGACTTTATGCATAATGGACACAAAACAACCTCTATATACTTTTTATGCAACAATCACTCACCAATGGGAGTGCTAACTTTAAAAGGCTCAACCAGAATTTTAAGACATGCATGAAATCTATTAACAAGAAGTGGTGTGACAAAAGTCAAATTTTCCCCTAGATCTAAAAGTCCATAAACATCTAAATCATAAACTTTTAACATACAGATAACAACATTCAGGGCTTCCATCATTTCTTAACGGCCATGAAGGGCATAGAACCTATTAGCTTTTGGGGATCCTTGTGCTTTTCCACCTTGGACTTGGGGCCTTCAATTTCCACTCATATATTCCCTTTCATGAGGACCAGACTTTCCACATTTGAAGCAAGCATTTGAGTTGGATAGACATTCACCCTTATGGAGCTTTCCACACTTAGCATAGTTTGGTGAAGCTTGTACACCTGAACCTCTTTGGGGCTTTGGGTTGTACATCTTATCTATGTTGAACTTGGAAGGAGGAGTATCGGATGACCCTTGATTTATTTGCTTGTGACTACCTTGGAATTGCTCATCCTCAATTTGTTTTGAACAAGTCATTAGCTGGGAGATGTCTATTTCTTTGATAAGCATAGCCATCTTGCATTCTTTGGAGACCAAATTCGATGCACTAGATATGCATTTGCTTAGTCTAGCCCTTGAATCTGATACCATAAATAGAGCATACCTGGAGAGTTTTTTGAACTTGAGAGAATACTTTCTCATACTCATGTATCCTTGCTTGAGGTTTATGAATTCCTGCACTTTAGCTTCGCTTAACTCCAATGGAACGAACCTATCCAAAACTGTTATCTTAAACTCCTCCCATCTAACTCACCCCACATCTACACATCTTTCCTCAACCCATTGATCGTACCAAACCTTTGCTATCCCTTACAATTGTTAGGTCATAAGCTTAGCCTTCTCATTCGATGGAACACCCATAACGCCTACAATTCTATAAGCCTCATCAAGAAAATCAATTGGGTCCTCATAAACTTTGGATCCATGAAACTCCGATGGGTTCATCATTACAAAATCACAAACTTTTGTTGCCGGTGTAGGTGCTTGGGTAGGAACGGCAACCTCCTTATTATCTTGCTTGGCAAAGGCTTGGCCAACATTGTAAAGGTGGTTCTAAACTCTGTATGAGTGAAACCATCCTCTTGTTGCATGGGATGGGCTTGATCTTCGACCACATTCTTTGGCAAAGGTGCTCTTCTTGGTGGCATTATCTAGAAATGGCAAAGAGGATATCAATAGTTAGGAAAATAATCTTAGATACTTCTAATGACACGACATGAATTATAAAGAAGTGAATCATTTTCTAAAATGCCTCATAGCCTTCTATTCATAGTTTTGGCGCACTTCACAATTATGAACAAGACTCTACTCGACGCAGTATGTTAGATTTATGAGGACCATTTACAAACCTAGTGCTCTGATATCAAGCTTTTCATAACCCAAACATAGGGCCTAGATGTGACATAGTAAATGTAGAACCCGAAAGAATGCCAAACAAGCCTCTGAGCATAAGCAAGCACATCCTTGATTGCAGAATATAAAATAAGCATTCAAATAATAAATCCAAGGAAAATTGGGGCTTTGCACTCACGCTATGGGAATAGATAAGGGAAAGAAATTTTTATCATCACATCTTCAACAAAGACTAGGGGGGTTAATAGGGACTTAGAAAGATCATCACTTTCTACAAATATCAACATCAATCATTCATCACATAAAGGATAGGGGATAAAGGATAAGTCTCTATAAAAGTAAGCATCACATATTATGTATCATAGCATAAGTATCCAACAACATCTCTAAACATGAGTAGGACGGAGGCCAAGACATGTCACGGGCTCACCCTTAAAGTAAAATGTAAAGTAGTAGTGTCTCAACATAAGCAAGAAAGAAAATGGACCTTGCACTCAAACTAGAGGGCACACCATAAGCTAAGATCTTATCGAACTTAACTAGCCATGGGGAAGTGGATTAGAAAGTGCTCTAGTCCCTACATGATTAGATCAGGTAGGCAAAAAGTATGTGTTAGTACTTTGAATATACTAGTATGTGGGATGCAATGCAATAATAGATAATAAGTTTCATAAACAAGATGCATAATCATGTACAATAGAAATAAGCTTAATATGACATGCATGAGAATGCTTTGATAAACTCATACATGAAAGATAAACATAACATCCTTATCATCATACATATGTGGGAGGAAACTATAACTGACATATAAGACCATGCGGCTACTACATGGAATCCAACATAACCCCCTATGTTGGCACGAGGAGACTATATGCCAAGTAAAACCCCATGAACATCGCATATGCATATTTAGTGAATAATATGGCTTAAGCGGATGCACTAGTCTAGCCTACAAGGGCCCATATGGTGACACATAGTTAATGAGATAAATAATTACTACTAGGGTTTCCTTATTGAATCCCACCTCAATGCCCCATTCGATGTTAAGCCATTCCCACAGAATACAATTGAAAACATATGCATAATTATATACATTCATAAACTTGAAAGCATTGCATAATCGTGTAAAGAGTAGCTCATCTAAACTTGAGATCCAACATGTGAGGATGGTCCTTATCATAATGGGATCTATGTTTTGGTGAAAATTTTCCTTATCATCATCTTTAACATTCATAAGAGAGATTCATGACATCATAACTTTTATAAACTTATAATTGAACCCTCATCCTTGGAAATCATACTTCATTAGAAAACTCGATATGACAATTGGGTAGGTTCATACATATAAGATTTATATCATGTAACTCTAGAAAACTATGCATCAATGTAAAGAAATCCATCAATTTAAATCATTCTTACACAAGCCACTGCAATCATATATATTATATTTCAAATTTAGACATGGAAACATAAAATTTATCTCATAAAATCATTAACTTCATAGTATCATAACATTCATAACACGGAATATCATAAAATAGTTCATAATAGAAAAGCTTTGAAATCAATTCATGTAATTTCATTCAATAGATGAAGATTCTCAACATAAATCATGTTTAATAGAAAAATTATATAATGCCCCTAAGAAATCAACATTGAAACTTGAAGGATTTAGTAAAATAGATTTTGGGACTCCATGGGTGGAAGAACCCATGGACGAAGGACCCATATACCTTTAAACCTTGAAGCTTTAATGAATAAGACTTGAAGAAGCTTGAGAAACCTTTTGGAAGCTTTTAAGAAATTGGAGGAACTTGATGGAGGAATTTTAGAGAAGTTTTTGGGAGGATTTGAGAGTGTTTTGAGAGAGATTGAGGACTAAAAATAAGAGAACTTTTGAGTATTTATGTATATAAGAGTGTTGGAATATGTCCCAATTTTCCTCATTTACGAAAAAGTTCAGAACAATTTACACATAGTGGTAACAAGGGCGCGACGTACCTTGGGTCCTGAACTGTGTAATTTTTTGTGAAGTTCTATTTTTTCTATTTTTTGCCTAGGGATGGGTTTAGAACACTTTTGTATTATGGAGAAAAAGTGGGCGATGCGGAATGATCGCGCACTCTTCTGGAAAGCGCAATTTCACGCGAAAAATTATTTTTTGATGCGGGTGACCTAAAAATCGAAGGAGACTCTTTTCCTACACATTTTTGCCTCCTGAAAAAGAATTTGAACTCAGATTTGTTCAAGAATGTATGAATTTTAATATATTCAAGAAATAATTTATAGGACATTTTGAGTCGTGTAGGAGGTGCTACATCAACCTTATGGTTTGATATCAAGTTTTTCATGACCCAAGCTAGGCCCTAGGTGTGAAACATTTATTAGAATTCCCGAAAGAATCCCAACCAAGTCTCTTAGCATATCAAGCATATATATGGTAAAGAAATCAACAATAAGAAGCACAATAATTGGTAAGTCTCAAAATAAGGTTTAAAGACGAAAGAAAGTTTAGATCTGAATAAATGGGTTTACACATTTTCTTTGTCTAGCATGCATCCAATATCATAAGTGGGGACATAGAACAATTCATTAGCTCACCCAAATAAAATAAAAGAGATGGTCTCAAAGTAACAACATATTCTAGAGATAACAAAAAATATAAACTCAATAGGTAGCCTCAAAAGCATGAGGACTCACCAATCAAGCGAACAAGCCTTTAGTCTATCTACAAGAGTGTGTAAGGTGATCGTCAAGCCCTACATAATAAAATAATTTAGGTAAAAAGTATATGTTGTATGATTTTATAGTGTGCAATGGACAAGTTAAGAAATTTGCTAATTAAATCTTTGAAACATAATAGTAAATCATGAACATGGCCAAAGCATTTTAGAAACCATAATATAGTCATGCATAAATGTAAACATTATAATGATAATCATGAGTTATTGTAAGAAAAAATGTACTTTGTAAAATGTTATAAGTCTTAATGAAAATCATAATCATAGTAAGAGCCACAAATCATAGTGAAATATACCATAAACCTCTAAGAGAGTTCATAAGTCATCGTAAGAATCATAAATCTTGTTATAAGACAAAAATATAACCATGTATTCTAAAAACCTCTTAGACTTAGAAACATATTATAAATACTTAAAAACCTCTTTAGAACAAATAGAAGTAATAATCCAAGAAGAATTATCAGAAAATAATTTAATATATTGTCTAGAATATATAAATATATTGACAGAATATAAACAAAGTTTATTAGAAAAAATAGATACTACAAAAATACTTATTAAAAATAATAAAAGTAGAATAAAACACTACCA
>JBCEWC010009327.1:0-18881 GCA_038996855.1 Solanum aculeatissimum
GCAAGTATAATCTTCGAGGAAGAGTGATATGAAAATCAAAGTTCCGAAATAGCAACATGTGTTGTAGGCTTTGACATTATCCAATCTGAATTTGCTACAGCTCTGTCTGTCCTACTGTAAGTATGATGATTCATACAAGTGGAATATCTCCCCCATGCTTTGATCTCCTCTTCTATTATCACCTCAATAATGCAGTAAAGTCCCTTGTTTCTCAATCTTGTACTAATGTCCCCACCATCCTATCTTCATTCCTTAATACTATATCAAACTCAGACATAGAAAATCATGGTCCTAAATTTTCCACAATTTTTAAGCTTTGGCCATACCATTCTTTTATTATTTACACAACTGAAAAATTCACCAAAGAATTCTGATCATAAATCCTTATTGCTCCATCAATAAGTCATTTTGCTCACTGTGAATCCATTACTCTAGGATTCCAAATCACCTAAATTCTTCCTTTATTACTAGAGCCAACATTAGACACTCAATTCCACCCAGGTGCTATGTTATTAATCAAACTTCTTTCTTTAGGAGCCTTTACTTTATGCTAAAAAATACCTAAGAAATCCATTCCAATCTCTCTAATAAATATCTAAGAAATCCATTCCAATCTCTCTAATTGCAACTATTAGCTCCTTATTTCTATGAGCTTTTATTTGTCCCTGTTGAGAGGAGAGAAATAAATAAGTTGTTGGACAGCTGGAATAGACAGTTATAACTAACTTAAGAGTTAGTTAGTATGATCGTTAACAGTAGTTAGAAGGGTAGTTAATAGATTAGAGATTCCTTTGCTTTTGCTGATTGAATATAAAATGTAAATACATGTGGCATTGAGCAGTTCTCTTTGTACAGATTGAATCAATAAGAAAGCACTTGCTTCTTCTCCTCTCTTACAGCTCTTTTAGTTCTCAGAGCTTGTTACAACCTTGTCTTTTAACATGGTATCAGAGCCTTTAATGGTGATCGAGTTCAAGTAATCATTGTTCGACACCCACATCATCTGATTCCAGTTCATCCCCTAATTTTTCGCCCAGCGTCGATTCATCAATGGTGACGGGAGGTGAATATACAGAAGTAAATGGAAGAGATACAACTAATCAGAGGTCAAGTTCGAGTTTCGACTCCTTTGATCCATTGTTTCTGCAAAATTCAAATATCCCTGGAGTTAATCTGGCTCATTGTGTACTTACTGGAATGGAAAATTACACGCTCTAGAGTAAATCAATGTGTATTACCTTACTAAGTAAGAATAAGATCGGCTTTGTAGATGGTACTTGCAGAAAGGATATGTATGGAGGTCACATTGCGCATCAATGGGAACGAGTGAATGCAATTGTATTGTCGTGGATTATGAGTTCAGTTTCAAAGGATCTCGTAAACAGAATTGTCTACTCTTCGAATGCTTGCAAAGTCTGGGCAGATATGAAGGAGCGTTTTGATAAGGTGAATGCTACAAAAATCTATCATGTACACAGAGAAATTGCCACACTGACTCAAGGTACATCAACTATCTCAACTTACTTTTCGAGATTGAGTGAGCTTTGGGAAGAATATGAATCCTTAGTACCACCCCCTTCTTGCTCTTGTGATAAATCCCGTGAGTTCATTCTCAATCTGGAACAACAAAAACTTATGCAATTTTTGGGAGGATTGAATGAAAACTACAGTTAATTGAGGAGCCAAATTTTGATGATGCCAACAATCCCTTCTGTGAATCAAGCCTATTCACTGATAATTCATGAGGAGAGTCAGAGAGCGCACTTGAATGTGGCTGCACAGATCTCACATTTTAGAATGCAGTATGAGGAAGGAGAATCTTCAGTCCTGGCAATTGTTGCCATGATGCGACGCGGACAAAATCTGAAACAAAAATCAGTTCTAGCTTCTCATTTTGAGGAAGGTGAAGGCTCAAATTCAACTGGTGTAAATAACAATCTCACAAGGAACAACAACAACACAAGAATGAAAAGAAATTCAAATCTTCAATGTGATTTCTGTTATCTTAAAGGCCATAGTAGGGAACAATGTTACAAGCTGATTGGATACCCACCGGATTTCAAATTCACCAGGAATAGGGAAATAGAACAAACGGGTTTCAAAGGTGGAAATTACAATAATTCTGGGTATAGAAATGGAGATGAATATCGATCAGGTGGCTATAGTGCACACAATGCTAATTTGCATTATCATGAAGGTCTAGAGCAACAGACAAATGATCAGCAATCAAGCATACCTTCTAAGGAACACACCTTCACAGCTGAACAGTTCAAGAAACTTCTTAGTCTGATTGATAAGCAAGACTCTCCTAAAAATGTAGCCAACATGGAAGGTAAAATTAGTTGTTTTTTAGCTGGTTTTAAGACTAATTTATGGATTTTTGATATAGGAGCCTCAAATCACATGGTTTCATCTATGGACTTGATGTCATCTAGTAAAGTTCTTCCACCTACTTCACAAAACCAAGTCCACTTACCAAATGGTGATGTAGGCCAAATCACTCATAAAGGAACTTGCCAATTAGACCAGGATCAACAACTAAAAGATGTTATATACATACCTTTGTTTAAATTCAACTTGCTATCAGTCTCTAAACTCACTAAGGACTTACAGTGTTTTGCCTCATTCTATCCTGATTTCTTTCTTTTTTAGGACCTATACACTGGCAAGGTGAAGGGGATTGATAAAGTCAAAGATGGACTCTACATTCTTTCCACCAACCCACCATCACCTGCCAATAGTTCCAACTCACAGGATGCTTCTACTTATTTTTCTGCCTCTTCTAGGAGCTCTATTTGGCATCACAGACTTGGTCATGCACCAATCTCAGTACTCAATCAGATACTCACTATTAGAGATACTCTAGATACATCTCAAATCTATAATTGTCCTATTTGTCCCATTGCTAAGCAAACTAGATTACAAATTCCTATTCATAAAACTGTCTCCATTCATGCCTTTCAACTAGTGCACATGGATGTATGGGGGCCTGTTAAACATAGTACTTACAATGGCAAGAGATATTTCCTTACTCTTGTGGATGATTTTAGTCGAATGACTTGGGTTTTCCTGCTGAAATTCAAGAATGATTGCTTACTGCATCTAAAGAATTTTATTCAACTTATTCAAAATCAATTTGGTACCTGCATTAAAACCATCACATCAGATAATGGCCTTGAGTTCATTAATTCTCAATGTGCTTCTTATTTCCAATCCCTTGGTATCATTCACCAAAGGATATGTATATACACCTCCCAACAGAATGGGGTGGCTGAGAGAAAACATAGACACCTACTAGAGGTAGCAAGAGCACTGGGATTCCAAGGTAACATTCCTATGAAATGCTGGGGTGATTGTGTGTTAACAGCTACCTATATCATAATTAGACTTCCTTCAAGTGTACTCCATGGCATCTCACCCTATGAAAAATTTCACAAATAACCACCCTCTTTAAATCACATGAGAACCTTAGGTTGTCTATGTTATGCTACTAATCCCAATCCTCACCACAAATTTTCTCCTAGAGTTATACTTGCTGCCTTCATGGGATACTCTCCAACTCAAAAAGGATATAGACTGTACAATCTTGAATCTCACATTTTCTTTGTTAGCAGGGATGTCCACTTTCGAGAACACATATTTTCCTTCAAGGATCCTTCATACACCTCATCTGATTCTTTATCACCTTCCATACTCCCTCATCTTCTTGATTTAGATTCACCATCTTTATCACAATCTTCTCTTGTTTCTGCTTCACCACAAGATTCACTAACTTCAGCTTCATCAACTGGCCCTCAACCTCCTGTCACTCAGTCTTCAACCTCTGATCCTACAATTTCTATTTCACCCTCTACTTCTCCAACTCCTTCAATTCATCCACCAATTCCACAGGTTCATAGAAGACTCACTAGAGCTACCAGACCTCTTATATGGCTATCTTATTATGTTCATCCACAACCTATGATAGATTCAATCCTCATTCTATTAACTATATTATCAGTTACTCTCATCTCAACCCTAGTTACCAGGCATTTCTTTCAAAATTCTCTGCTGCCATTGAACCTTAAACATATTTTGAAGCTATACTAGATGACAGATTGATTCATGCAATGAACCAAGAGATTGATGCTCTTGTAAAAAATCAAACCTGGGAAATAGTTGATCTACCAGCTGGAAAGTTACCTATAGGCTGAAAATAGGATTATAAAATCAAGTATAATATTGATGTTTCTATAGAAAGCTTTAAGGCTAGGTTAGTAGCAAAAGGATATACACAATAAGAAGGGGTGGACTTTCATGATACCTTCTCTCCTGTTGCAAAGATGGTAACTGTTAAATGTGTTCTATCTGTGGCTGCTATGAATGATTGGCTTGTATTTCAGATGGATGTGTTTAATGCCTTCTTACAAGGTGACCTTAATGAAGAAGTGTATATGGTACTGCCTCAAGGCTTTGGCAGTAAGGGGGAGACATCAAAAGTATGCAAATTGAAGAAGTCTTTATATGGTCTCAAGATCTGCCCTGATCAACTCTGGTTTTCAACAAAGTAAACATGACTATTCCTTATTCACTAAGAAGGTTAATCAGAAGTTTGTGATGATACTGATTTATGTGGATGACTTATTGATCACTGGAAATGACCTGATGCTTATCAAGGACTCACAAAATACCTTGCAGCAGAACTTCAAGATCAAGGATTTGGGTGAGTTAAGGTATTTCCTAGGAATAGAGTTTTTAAGATCTAGCAAAGGAATACTAATGACATAGAGGAAATAGACACTGGAATTGATCTCAGAATGGGGTTTAGCAGGAGCAAAGCCTGTGATAACTCTACTAGAACAACACATGAGGTTCACTACTGCTGACTATGACAAACATTTGAAGAAAGATGATGATGATCCACAACTAGTAGATAAAAATGCCTATCAAAAGTTGGTAAGGAAGCTACTCTATCTAGCAATGACCAGGCCAGATATTTCCTATGCAGTACAGACTTTAAGCCAGTTCATGCATGGTCCAAAACAGTCACATTTAGAAGGAGCACTTCATGTGGTAAAATATCTCAAAGGCAGACCTGGTTTAGGCATTCTATTGAGCAGTGATAAAGATAATACACTTAAGGCCTTTTGTGATTCTGACTGGGCATCATGTGCAGTAACAAGGAAATCAGTCATAGGTTATTGTATGAAGTTAGGAAAATTTCTGATCTCCTGGAAGTCAAAAAAGCAGGAAACTATATCAAGTAGCATAGTTGAGGCAGAATATAGAAGTATGGCTTCTGCAGTATCAGAGATCATTTGGTTGGTAGGACTGTTGAAGGAAATGAATATGAATGTGAAGACACCAGTAGAGTTATTTTGTGACAATAAGGTTGGTATACAGATTGCTAGGAATCCTATATTCCACGAAAGAACCAAACACATTAAGATAGATTGTCATTTTGTGAGAGAAAAGATACAAAAAGGATTAGTCAAGGCCTTGCATATTCCTGAACTGATCAAGAAGCTGACATTTTAACCAAAGCATTAGGAGGCCAACAACATCACTACATACTAGACAAGTTGAGGTTGATAGATGTTTTTCAACCCTCAACTTGAGGGGGAGTGTTGAGAGTAGAGAAATAAATAAGTTGTTGGACAGCTGGAATAGACAGTTATAACTAACTTAATAGTTAGTTAGTATGATGGTTAACAGTAGTTAGAAGGGTAGTTAATAGATTAGAGATTCCTTTGCTTTTGCTGATTGAATATAAAATGTAAATACATGTGGCATTGAGCAGTTCTCTTTGTACAGATTGAATCAATAAGAAAGCACTTGCTTCTTCTCCTCTCTTTCAGCTCTTTTAGTTCTCGGAGCTTGTTACAACGTTGCCTTCAAACTTAGCTACAGTTCTGCCCTCAACTGTTTGTCAGTCTCCATTTTGAGTTAAAGGTTACACGGAGTTTGTGAACCGCCCTTTGCCCTTCTCTTGTTCAGTTCTTTATCATCTTTTCACTTGGCCTCCCTAATCAGTATATGTGGCCTCTTTTTTTCTATCAATTTTTCTTTACTTTTGTATTCTTGTTCTCCTGATTTTGTCGGATTTGTTGCTTTTACTTTCATTAGCACAGTTGTGACCAATCTATAGACAAGTTTTACAGTGGTCTGGCTCTTGTTCATAAGTAACCTTCTAATCAAATACCCTCATATTTGGTTCTTGAATTCTTATACTCTTTGGTGAGGTTTAGTGATATCCATTTCTAGCAACAACCATGCAAACAAGATTCTAACAGCATTAGTGGTACAATCATCAGTAAAGAAAGGTGTCCTTAGGTACTCTCAATACTACTTAATGATGTCATTCCCTGACTGGTAGATTTATCAACTTTACTCACAACGGAACAATGCTCAGAACCTCATCATAAAGGTAAAATCATACCTCCATGGTTTAACACTAACTAGTCTATAATTAATAATATGAGGCCCTGTATATATGGGGCTTCGTTTTGAAATTTCAAAACTAGACGTTAAGAATCTATCCACTACCCAATCGATGGGAATTTTCCATCACATACAGTATCACTTTCTTTTGCTATTTCATCTTCGGCAAATTTTTCCCCTTTTGAGTGATAAGAACAATAAATTTCAGCAACAGACCTCTGGACCCAGGTAGAGAGTTGTGCCTATGGAGATTCAACTATTTCATTACCCTTTTAATCCCCTATAGTTTGCTCGACCATATTTTTCCCCTTCATTGTAGCTATGCTAGCATACCCAAGTGAACTATCAAGATATAAATCCATGCTCAAATCCTTCTTGATGACACTGTTCTATCGGGATGCACCCGTTTGTTTCTCAATACCTATGGCCCCAACTACTGTAGAACTCAACTTTAAACCTTGCACTCAAATCAGAAGACATCTAGATTTTGTTCCCAAGCGATTGAGAGCTCACTTCAATCCAGTGCTCATCTCCGTAAGATGGACTGAAATTTTCTTTGCATCCTTCTTCTATCTTCCCCTTCCCATTTGGGCCATCGGTGCATGTAAATAAGCACATAATTGATGCTAAGAGCTTGCAAGTGATTTGGGCTTTATCCTTCATTTGCACATAATCAAAACTTAACCAGGAATGTTTTATGTTTGTTCTTTTATAATTTTCTCGAGTACCTAGTAAATTTATTTTTTAAGAAACTAAATTACGATTATATATAAAATATCAATTTTTAATTGAATGAGTTAACATGAATTGAACCAATAGATTAACAAATCAATAACTCAAACTTGAACGAGCCAAAATTTTATGGTCTAATTTTACCGCCCTGACAATGTTCCAATTGTATAGTTTACATACACACTTAAGAGAGGCAAAATTTTGTATTAATTATTCAAATTTGAAGATGTAAAAATACAATGGTATTTAAAAAGTACTATACTCTGAAATAAGAGTTGTATACAATAGAAAATTCCAAGTATCTGGTACACCAGCAACACACAAGTGGCTGCAGTCTAGTTGGCCACTTGTTCCATAGATAGATGGATGGCCATCTTTTCTCAATTGAGTCAATAATGTAATATCAAGCAAATGTACATGACTCTTCATTGTGTTCAACACTTTCTCTATCACAATTTCTCCTAGATAATTCTATCCTCGATAAGCTGATCCTTTTATGGGTTTAGTTTGCCCCTTGCAGTTTTTCTCCTTCGGCTCACCCCAATTTGCACCACTACTCAAGGCCAACAAAGAAACAAAAATATCTGTCTTTTAAGTATCTATTACGTAGATAAGTATTTGCCACTTTAATTTTACACCTTTAGCCTTAACACTAGCCGTAAACTTCCACTTAAGGTTAATGTATACAGTTAAAGAATAGTAATATATTTTATAGATTAACATCCTTTCAAAGTTTGAGTCAGATGTGTCTAATTAGAACACTTTATCATGTGTTTACATGTTCAGCTAGGGAAAGTCATAGTTCAAATATCTTAATACAACTAATTACTAATAAGTTGAAAAGGTTGTCAATGAATTCCATCAAATTAAATCTTTACGATTTCTTTTTTAATTGGTCACTAATCCTAATTGTATTTGATTAAACTCTCCTTAATTAACTATCTACTAATTGAGACAACATAGGTATCATCCAAATATAGAAAAACAATAAACAATTTCATGTTCTTAGAAAATATCAATTATTTATAAATAAATTTAATTTGTTAAAATGAATAATATTTGTAAAAACAAAATAAGAGAACTTACGATAAATGGATAGCAGGAATTCCTTGAAAGAAAACTCTAGTCTTAATAGGATCAATGTTGGCATCAATCCATTTAGCCCAAGTATTTAATCCAATATTGTATGCTTTCATACGATCCATACCTTTAAATAGTTGGCCACCAATTTCAATGTAATCCCACCTAATTAATTGAAAAAAAGAAAAGAAAATTATCAAGAGCTCCATATAAATAATTCATTGGCCTATTAATCAATTCAAAATCATTTCATGATGAAAATTTCACCTTTTGAAGAATTGAGCTCTGAAAAACACGTTTGGTCATAAAATTGAATCCTAGAATTTTTTAAACTTGTAAAAAAGTTCAAAACAAACTCGAATTTGTATTCATGACCCAAACACAAATACCATATTTAACTTTAAAAATAAAAAATTCTTTTTCAAATTTTATTATAAAATATGACCAAACACCCACAATTTATTTGGATTCAAGGTGTATTTTCTACTATATTCCTAACTAAATATTCCTATATGTATTGTTTAATATAGTTCTTGATATAAATATATAAATTGAGTAAAAATTATTGAGTTTTATCGTTCTGATCTATAAGTTCATACGGAGCACTGTAATTCACCTCTGCCCACAAATCATATGTAAATCTATAATATTTTAGAAGATATTTTAATGTATTACAATTACATACTTTAAGTTTAAAATCATAAAATTTTTAATTTTTTTTATTTTCACATAAAATTAAATAGACGGAGTAATAATGAGTCATACCCTTGTAATGTCCCAGTATGAGTCCACCAATGATAAGTGTTGAAGATTAAAACATGAGCTCCTTCCCAAATAGAGGTGTTACTGATGGAATCAAGCTTCAAAATTCTACCAGCTTTCTCAATGGAAAGGTCTACCAGAAATGAATTCTTCAAATACTGTAGTGTCACTTCATATTCCTTCAAATTATTATCACCAAATTTTTTTTAAAAAATTGGGTAAGCCAAGAATAAATCAATAATGTGAATAGTTTTTTTTTCTTAATCGAACCAACGCATAATAAAATTATTTGAAAACTAAGGTGATTGATCAAATTCTTGGGAAAAGACAAGTATTTTTAGGGGGTGACAAAAGCTGTTTTTTAAAAGCTAGAAAAAGTATTTATTTTTTCCCAAAAGTATTTCTCTGAGATGTACTTTGAAAAAATTGCAAATATTTTTGAAAAGTTTGATCAAACACTAATTGTTATTCAAAAAAGACTTTTAAATTAAGTGGCCAAACACAAACTGTTTCTCAGTAAAAGTACTTTTTCAAAATAACACATTTTAAAATAAGCTAATTTTGAAATTCGACCAAACACAATAATTTTTTTTCCGACGTATAATACATAGATGGTTAAAACGCATAACTAATTAAACAAAAATGAGACCTCTTCATCTTTTTAACACTTTAACTTTCTATATGATAAAATCACACAACTTAATATGATTTTAAAGAAGGCAAAGCTCCTAATTTCAAGTCTTTACGTGTTTGACGCATGAAAAAGTAGAGACTCATACATAAGGCAACCTGCAGAATGATACAATCAATTAAATAAAACTATATGCTATCTAATATTATAAACTTTTAAATAAAATAATTATAAAAAAATGTTTAAGTTTACCAGAAATTTGAGAGTGATAGGATTATCCCCTTTCTCATAGACATATTTGCAAGCAGGAAGAGCAGCATGAAGCAAACATGCAAGGGACTCCCATTGATTGTTGCCTAATGAGTCTCCCACAAACACAACATTTTTACCTCTCAATTTTTCAAGAAAATCTCTTCCATCAAACCTATATCAGAATGACAAAGTTTATGAGTGAAACTATGACTTGCGCAATCCGTTCATTTATTGATTCAATATATTTTAATTCGTGTAATTCAGTCCATGTAAAAACTTTGGATTGATACATAAGTTAAATTCACCTATGAGAAATCTTAAATATTTTTAAGAAGACATTATTTCTATTTGATGTGTTATATATAACTATAATATTTTTTTATTAAGTTATTGAAAAATAAACAAAAAAAACTGTAATTTGGTAAGATCTGGAGATGTTGAGTTATCACACACACTTCTTGGACCATTTTGGCATAACACATTTTTTGCCCTAGTCGTAAACTTATTGTAACCTAATTTATTTTAATTCAAATAACTTTTAGATCAATCTGTTCATTTAAAATTCATATATATATCAATCAATTATATTTTTCGTTGTACTATTTTTTTATAACTGTGGTGTTAAAATTAGCTTACTCGTAACTTAAATTGATTTTACAAGATATTTATTATTTCCAATCATCAATCACGGGTACCACCTCACTATTCTTGAGCACAATACAATAAATAATCTTTTTTTAATAAGAAAAAAAAAATTGTAAGTAGCAAATCATACCTTGTTAGATTGCAAGCAGTAGGCTGCCATCTATATTTAAGATAAAACTTATCAAGCCTTCCATTCTTGAGACAATTGAACTCATTAACTAAAAATGGGCAACTAAATTACCATAAATAACTTATTTCTTCCTGATTTACATAGTCATTTAAGGTAAACCACTTATGATTCAAATCATGTATGGTAATTCATTGGTCCTTATTCTATAAGTTGATTATATAAGTTAATTTATATGTCTAAGTTATTTTTAATTTTTAAAATATATAATTTTGATAAACACATGAAATATTTGAAATATATTTTAATTATATTTATAATAAGTAATTTAGAAAGAAAAAAATGAAAGAAAGAAAAAACAGAAAGAAGGAAAAAATGAAAGAAAAAAGAGCAAGAAGATAAAAAAAGGAGGAAAAAGAGTAGGATCAAAATAATATAAAAATCATAAATAAATATTAGGGATAAAAAGGTAAAATTATTGGTCAAACATAAATGACTTTTAAGCCAAAAATAAAATAGAGGGAGGGGGAAGGGGGGGGGGGGGGGATAACTTTTGACTTTTGATTTTTTTTAAGTCAATTTGGAATTTGTCAAACATTTTCAAAAAGCTGAATAGGTTTGACCAACTTTTAAACCCAGTCAAACATCCTCATACTCGTATCTGGTGTTTACAATGAGTCACTTATCAGTCAAAACCATATATGGTAATTCATTGGTCATTATTCCATTAATGACATTAAATGCTTCTGATAAACTAACTTTTGACTTTTTTAAGTTATTTTAAAATTTGTCAAACACTTTCAAAAAACTAAAAGAAGCTTAAACGTAAGTTTGATCAACTTTTAAGTCCATTCAAACACCCTCTTACTCGTATCTAGTGTTTACAATGAGTCACTTATCAGTCAAACTATGTATGGTAATTCGTTGGTCATTATTCCATTAATATCATTAAATACTTTTTGATAAACTAACTTTTGACTTTTTTAAAATCATTTTAGAATTTGTCAAACACTTTCTAAAAGCTAAAATAAGGTTAAAAGTAGGTTTGACCAACTTTCAAGTCGATTCAAACACTCTCGTACTCGTCTCTGATGTTTACAATGAGTCACTTATCTGTCAAACCATGTATGGTAATTCATAGGTCATTATTCCATTAATAATAGCATTAAATACTTCTAATAAAAAAGGTAAATTAATTACCCCCAAGTGATTATCAAATCGATTGAATATAAAAATTATGTTTTTAAAATAAAAAAGGTAAATGAATCACGTATGTTGAATAGGAAAAACATATCTAAGAAAGCAAGTTTAATGTTATTCTATATATGTCTTGTAAAACTTTTAAATATGAAAGTAAAAGCATTGAAATGAGAATGCCCATTGTTTTTTGTAGTAGAATAAA
This sequence comes from Solanum aculeatissimum, assembly GCA_038996855.1. NCBI lineage: Eukaryota > Viridiplantae > Streptophyta > Magnoliopsida > Solanales > Solanaceae > Solanum > Solanum aculeatissimum. The sequence continues at coordinate 12,052 of JBCEWC010009327.1, forward strand.
TTCAGTTGCATATGGGGAAAGTAATTTTACAAAATATCTATAACTCCTTCCATTTTTACTTGTTAATTATACTAAAAATAAATGTCCAACAATAATTGTCTAATTTAAAATATCAATAAATTATTTATCTATTTATGTCCATATACCTGTAATGACCCTAAAGGTCATTTTTGATATTTTTGACAAAAATATCATTTTACCCCTCCTGACAGCTGCCCCAAGTCATATTTGATTGATTTTGAAAGTTGGTTTTTGAAAATCTTATAAAAAGTTGAGTTCTTAAGAACTGAGTTTTGAAGGCTTAAGTTGCATAATTTTAAATTTTTGAGTCATCTGGAGATTCGAATCTTGGAAGGAAATTATGTTGATTTCATCAGTTCTAAAATATGAAAATTGATCTATGAGAGTTGTCAAAATTAGATTTGGAATTGTTATGTGGATGTTAGGTCCAAACCTGGAATTCGAGTTGAAATTTGATTTTGGTTTGACTTTGATCAATATTTTGAGTTCGGACACTTGGATTAGTATGATTGTTCCACTAGTTTCGGGAGGTGATTTTAGTGCTAGGGTAAGTTTTGTCATAATTTTTGGGTATTCCAGTAGCATTTTGGCATTTCTAGTGCCTAAGTTAGTTTAGTCGCAACTTATCAAATTCTGAGTCAATGAGACCCCAAATTCAATTTTTAACAATTCCATTGAGTTTAAAATGTCGAATTTAGTAGAGTTGCATATGTGGTTTGTGTGTATGGAGTTCCAACCGAATTCTGAGGGTCTATTCCATGATTTTGTGCCAAATTGTGATTGTTGATTCTAGTGTCTGACCTCATCCCTTCGCGTTCGTGGACCCTATCATCGCATTCGCTAAGCTCATTTGGCCTGTGCCTCGCAGTTATGGAGACTGGGTCGCGATCACGGAGGGTCAATTGATTTAACCTCGTCATTTGCAAGTGTTCGGTCTACGTTCGCGAGGGTCAGCTAACCTTGACCTCCGTATTCGCGAGCATCGATCTCGGAGAGTAATTCCTCCCCCCCTCCCCCTCCCCTCCTCCCCCGAAATAGTGATCTTTTTAAAAGTGATGAGTTTTAGCCATTTTCTCTATTTTGGACCTAGGGATCTCAGGAAGGGGCATTTTACTTGGTTTTTCGAGGGAAATTCATTGAAAAAGTTATTTTCAACTTTGTTCTTCATTACCCATTGATTATTTCTTGATTTTAATATAAAAAATAGTGTTTCAATTGGAGAAACTAAGGATTTTTCATGAACTCAAATTTTTCCCAAAAATGGTGATTATGAGCTCATTTAAGCTTATTTTTCTGATAGCTTTTCACTAATAGATTCCTAACTATGTGAACAATGTTTTCATCTAAAAATTTCAAGATTTGACCTCGATTTTTGGTATGAAATTTTTTGATCATTTTATCCTTCTTCCTCGAATTGTATGATTTTGGTGTCTTTAATTTTGAAGTGTATAATAAATCTATTTTTGACTAGATTATGGTGTTTCAGATTTGATTGGAAGGGGAAAACACTCTTGTTAGATTGATTTCTTAACTTTATCGAAGCAAGTGGATTCTTAAACCTTGTTGAGTTTAATTGAACCTTGTATCTTCCTTCTTTGTGTGTTGAAAAATAATTAGAAATCCGAAAGTGATTAAACTAATCATGAATGGCCTAATGAATATGTCGAGGTAATGAAAATTGCTATGTGATAATATATGTAACTTGACTCTTGAGTTGGTATGTATATGTTGACGATAATGACCCTTGAATTGAGGGTATTGATTGATTTTGTGATTCCCGTTGTTGAAGATTGTGAATTTGTTATGTTGACTCAATTGTTGAGTATTGTTTCATGTTATTGTTGAAATCACTGTTGAAGCATTTTGAATGTGATGTTGTATAAGTGTGGTATAATTCTGATATTGTGTTGAAATTGCTGAAAGAATACTTGTGAAACGTTGATTAATTGATGCGTAGTTCTGAACTATGATGAAAAAGAGATTATTGAGAACTTGAGAATTAAGGTGATACAACTACTGTGTTATGCCCTTGATCATGATTCTAGTATTGAAAGAATTATGATATGAATGCTTGATTACTGAATTTATGAATTGTGTGGGCTCTTTTCATATTCACATTCTTATTTGAAAGTAATTATTGTGTTGGGATGAAACATTGATTGAATACCACTATTTGATAAATGTCAAAGAAAAATAATTTTGGCATGATTTGATAAAAAGCCGAAGAAAAATAATTCTGACTAGATTTGAAGAAAATGTTGAAGAAAAATGATTCCGACAAGATTTGATAAAAAGTCAAAGGAAAATTATTCCAACTTAATTTGATGAAAATGCCAAAGAAAAATATTTTTTTGTGGATACATGGTCGATGTGAAGTCCCCATAGGTTCTGATCCAATTAAATCAGTGGATGTGCATTGTAGGACAGATGTGCATCATGATTATGTGACATTGCATTGTGTTACTTGCATTTCATAGCATCCCATTTTATTTCATTCTTTGTTTTAAATATGAGAATCTATACCAATTGTGATTCAATGGTTAACCTTATTCTTGCAAATTATTGTAAATCATCAGTTGAAATGTTGTGTACTAGAATTGTGAATGTATGTTTATACACACACATTGTGTATGCTGATTTTTCTGCTTGCAGGGTTGTAATTTCGGAGGTATATGGTTGGGATTGAAGGAGTACTTGTGTTCTTTATTCTCTACCTATGTTTAGATATTCTTGCTGGGTACCGTGTTGGTTGGTACTCACCCTTGCTTCTAAGTTTGTGTAGGTATTGAGTCCAATACCTCCTAATCTTTTCTTTCTTATTGGACCAAGCTTCTGGAATCTTGAGAGGTAGCATGCTTGTACTTCGGCGTACTCTTGAGGCTCCTTTAAAATATGTTATGTTCTATTTGAGAACTGTGACATTTAGACTTGTACTATTTTCCTTCATTTCAGTTAAAAATAGAGGTTTGTACATATGACACCAACCTTGGGACGGTTTTAGATTATGGTTCATATTCCTTATACTTGTCCTTTCATATTTAGAATGTACTTTTTTCCTTATTTTCCACATTATTTTAATATTTCTTGATTAGACTGACTTGGCTCAGTAGGTTAAAGGCAAGTGTCATCACACATGATTTCGGATCGTAACAATACCCTTATACTAGATACTATTCAAAATTTAATACATTTTCCAAAACATTAAATTTAATGTATTCAAAGGTAATATAGTAATATTACTCCTATTAATTATTTTTTAAAGGTATGTGCCAATGTCACAATCGAAACTCAAGTACAATGACACTTGTCTTAACCCACCAAGATGCGTCAGCCTAAAACTCTACACAGATAAAAGTAGAATAAAAAGTGGAACGTAAAGGTAATATTTAATAAATATACGAATAAAATTACATAACTCGTAAGCACTCCTAAAACCTAATATCACCTGTACAAGCATCTAAGTACAAATATTTTGTGTCTAGAACAGTTTTAAAATATAATAAAGAGTAAGTGATGTCTATTAGAGTAACAAACAACTACCTCACGGATTTCGATCCTAAGCAAGCCTTCATCGGTGATGAAAGAAGAAATCAAGACATCTCAAACTCGTAATCTATACAAGTGTATAAGTAAAAAAAAATGAGTACCAAATATCACGATACCCAACAATAGTTTTATTCATCCTAAGTAAAGCTATATATAACTCAAGTACTTCGTCACACACCATCCGAACCTCTATAACTACACCCTGCATAAGATGATCAACCCAACCAAATAGATAAGGATATAGAACAACTAAGACATAATAAAAGACTCAACATATAAGTACACTCTTCATTTTCAATCACATGAATAACAGAGAAAATATCCAAGAATACATTCACAACACGAATTAAACAGGAATGATTAGGTGCAATGCGATACAAATGTCTCATAAAGAGTGATACATATCTATCCTAATGCTACACACTCACTGAATTTCAGTTCGAGTTCCATAAAGAACATGTATGTCCATGTAAATTGCTATGGAGCATGTGGTCTGACTCCTCATATAGAAATTACATAGAGCATGTGGTCAAACCCCTCATGTAGAATTTGGCATAAAGTGTCACACCCCGAGAGGGTATCATTGGCGTGGCCGACACTTGAAGAACCATTGTTGATTCCTCAAGAGAACAATCTTGCCTCGTCATCACATCATACTCAACAGCGAAAGAATACTCAAGGTAAGGCATCAAATGGATAAATAAAACCCTTATAACTAGTTTCTAATGATCAAATTTGGATAAGTATAAGCAATCATCAACATCTACTCAATGTCTATGAAGGCTCTATCTATCAGTCTAGATGGTACCATGACAGGCCAAGCTTATCCCAATCAAAAAATAAATAAAATATACTCAAATGCAAGATAAAATAGCTCCTCCGAATAGCAAGAAGCGCTCACCAATCTAAATGTAGGAATCTTGTCCTCAACGATGCACCTATTGAAGTCCTCTATCACCTGTATCTTCATCATTAACGATGTAGGCCCAAATGGATGTCAGTACATAGAATGTACTGATACGTAAAAATGGCTAAAATAAACAATGAAAGCTCAGGCTCAATCAATCAGCTCAACTCGAAACTCAACTCTTCAACTCAAGAATTCATAGCTCACCTAATTGAATATGCAAGTTTAAAGTTTAAACCATGCTTTGAATATAGACTCAATGATATACAACTTAGTTTTACTATAGAATATGCTCCATCAACTATTTCTTGAAAGTTTCTCTAATCGACATAACTCCCGCCAACATGAGTTTGGTGATGCACAATAATAATGAAGTTGTTTCCACACCCGTCCTATACTTGCCGAGGTAAAGGACGTCAAGCCCTCTCTCTCTCAGATTCAAAGAGAATGTCCATATTTTGGGACATGAGCTGCCAGAGTTAATTGCACGACTATCCTACATTGGCAACGTAATTCTGGGGTGATATCCTCTTACCCAACTTGGTGCTCAATACTCCTTCCAAGACTAATACATACTCATGCAACTCAACTCAAACTCACCTCATTGAATTTATCTCATCTCATCTCTACTCTGTTACTCTTCAACTTAACCAATCCAGAAATTGACCATGCATGCAATTATGATTCAAACTCAGATGGTCATTTAAACTCAACTCAACTAGGTCCATCATATAATATAAGTAAGATGCTAAATGGACATGCAATTACAATGCAAAATGTTCCTCAAACTCAATTTACTCAACTCAAACAATCACAATCATGGACTCCATATGATCAAAGTACTAGTAGTCATATAGAATGATGCAATTCAGAGCTCATAGTAAAGAATGCAAATTTGATATATCAAATTTTATGTAACCAGCGAGTAACTCACTAACTCGTTCATAAGCATGCATGAATACTCAAAATAACTAAAAAGTTAGGATCATAGGATTTTTTCAATACTCAATAATTTTACATAACTCGACCCAAAAAATGAAAGGGAGCGTGAACGGACTCAGTCCTATGTTTTAAGAAGCCTTACATACCTGAAATTTGGAAAAATAATCAATTCTTTGACAATCCTCACATTTGAACTTGAAACCCTCGCTCTTCTTCTTCTCTGATGCTCTCAGGATTTTTTCTAAGTGCGAATGAAGGATAATTACACCTAGGGTTCTAATATAGGACTCAAATAAAGTCCAAAATAATGTAGGATTCAATTAAAAAGAGTAGAAAAAGATAAACTGCTGAGTGGGCCTACAAAATCCCATCTACGGGCAGTAGGTCCACTTATGGGCTGTCTGATAACTCATAACTCAGGATTTAAAAACTTAATTTTTGAGACCTTAACCTATGAAACTTTATTTATGAGTCGTAATGTCACGACTCAGAAGTGGGGCCTAGATGTGAAATGGCGAAGGAGAACTTGAAAGTCCTCAATCAAGCCATCATAGCATCACTACTCACATCATCAGTTTGGAAGCGCGGAAGTAAACACATAATACATAAGTTCTAAGGGAATCGGGGCTTTGGACTCAAGCTATGGGGATGTTGCTGGGAATGGGATGAACATGAATCACATAGCACATAACAGTTATCTCTAAGGGGCGAGTAAGTAGGACTCAAGCTATGGGGGCTTTCCGGGTTAGGGGACTTTCCACAAAAGCACATAATCAACACACATTTCTCAACATCAAGTCATAAGCATAATCAAATACCATTTCCATAATCAAGGCTCATAAATCATAATATCTCAATAGTCATAATATCCAACAAACACAATTCAATGTACAAGAGTTTAGTTTGTCCAACAAGCCTCTACATAAGATAAAGTGGGGTCTCGACATAGTTTGAGGATCACCCTCAATACATAAGTAAAGAAAAGTAACAACAATAATAGGTAGGTAGAAAGTGGCTATTGCTCTTGAACAAAAGGGCTCACCACAAACAATAGTCTTCAAGATGATCACACATCGTCCAGTGAAAGATAGAAGTCATCTCCGGTCCCTACATGGTTAGAACATATAGACAAAGAGTATGGGTTAGCACATAATATGCTCTAAGTATGCGGGCATACAATGCATATGACAATATAGTATGACCAAACAAAATGACAAGGGGACAAGTGATACAAAAGGAATGCACTTAGCCAAAAGAGGAATATAATAATATGCTATTCCATGATGCATGAGATGCAATCCTACAATCACAATAAAGCGGGGATGTAACCTCAACTAAAAACGAAGGAGACCCGAGCGAGCTACTACCCGGATCCGGACTACTTGCCAAGTAGATCCCTAGTCAACCCTTCATC
>JBCEWC010009328.1:0-17500 GCA_038996855.1 Solanum aculeatissimum
TTTAGTAATTTCAAAAAAAGTTGGTATATATTGAGATTATGCATGTAAAGTATGGGATTTCTATAATTTGCCCAAAATTTTAATATATTATTATCTGCCTTTTGTAACCATAATTTGAGTTCTAACAATTAAAAAAAACTCTTAATTTTGAAATGGAAAGTCACCGAACAAAGAGTTTTGAAACGGGTTGAATTACAAATTAAATTTAGACAATCCTACTACATTCAATACTGAGTTTGCTTTAATTCAAGAGCAGTCAATTATTAGCTAGCTGGGAGCAGACTTTTCTCAGGCCAAGTACACAAATACTCTCTTTTATAAGGGTCAATCATTTAACTAATGTTTGTTGTATGATTTTATTTATAATTCAAACATATATTGTTGAGGTCTAAGGTTGAAAATTTGCGATTGAAATGTATATAACTTATCTTAAATCTCATGCATGTATGCTTGAATTTATTTTGCCAATTTTTTTTTTAATTTTTGAATTTCAAAATTCAATATCTAAATCTATTCCAACTAAGTTGAAATTTGAAATATAAATTTCATATATATGTTTGTGCTTTGTATGTCTGTTCTTTGAAGATCTATAAGGGAGGTCTGACTTTTGATACTGTTATCTATTTCCCTCAACATGTGAATGTCACTTTTTTCATTTATTGATATGGTAGGGGTTAAGCTAGACCCACAAAAAAATAATAAAATATATATTATTTGTGTCACGTCAATATTATTATATTGAATATTATAAATATTTGAAAATTCTTAATATTGTCATGAGTATACATTTTTTATATTATTCATTCGATATTCAGAATCTGCATTGAAGTCCAACTAATTCAAATTCAGGCTTGACAAACCTCATTCGGAAATAGGGCTCTCTATAAAATAAAAAAAAATCATACTTGGCCTACACAATTCTAAGTAAATGGAACAATAATGGATGACCCTAAACATACACTTAATTTAAATATAAATGTAAAGAGTATATTTTATGAATAATTTGTATAGTTCTATTTATTTTATTTTGGATCAAAATGATCATATTTTATTAAAAAGGATAAATTTAAAAAAAATGAACTTAAAGAGTTAAAAAAAATAAAACTTTAGATTCTCTTATTATTACAAATAACTTAAAGACTATTGTTCACCTCCATAAATGAACAAATAATTAGATTTTTTATCGATCAACTTAGACGAAAAAAATCTGCAAATAAAGATCGATTAATCATGAAGTATTGAAAATATAAATAACTTTTATAAGTAAAAGAAAAAAGATAACAAAATTAACGTGTGCAACTTTTTACCAACCACTTCTTTGTTTGAGACGCCTAAAATCTCCTTAATATTTTTAATTTGACTATATATTTTTTAACCCCCTTAATTATTAATTCTACCTAATATCTTATGCTCTATATTTTTCTCTTACCATATATTTAGGATTCCTTAATTTTAAATATTATAAGATAATGAAATAGTAGTTTGAGAAGAAAATTGTAAATGACAATTTTAATTTTTGTATTATGTGTGTATCACATTAATTAACAACAAATATATATGTATATATAAAAAAAAAAAGTAAATTAGTGTGTGTACAATATATTATTAAATATAAAACTATTAACAAAAATGATTGTGGTAAAATGAAAAATGACAACTTGAAGTTGCACCGAAAGAAAATTGAAAGTGATCTGTGAAGAGTCTTTACATTGTACTTAATATATGAACATTGACATACTTAACTCTGATTTAACTATGTCATCTAACTTGACTTTCGTAAATAATAGTGTTACATAAGAAATTAAATAAATACTATTAATTTGATGCAATAGTTTTATCTATTATGTACAGGTAAAGATGAGAAAATCAATTCAATTACTTATAATATAAATATATTAATAATTTATGAATACATAAAGTAATAATTTGGAGTTGAATAGTTAGGAGTGATAAAGTTGACTTTTTTTTCATGTAGTTTAACTTCTTCTTTTTTTAATTAACATTTTTTCTATATAGCATAAAAATAATATAACTCTTTAGATGACATTTCTTATTGATAAACATAATATAAATTTTTAATTGTTATTGATCTATAGTTTTTTTCTTAATATAGGCAAATTATAGACTATATTAATATATTCTTAGTATATTTCTATTCTAACAATACAAATTTATAATGAATAGTGCAAAAACTAAAAAAAATGATACAGTTAAATATATTAAGTATTATTATTTTGAAAAATCTAATATTAAGAATGAATTTTTTCCAAAGAATTGTCGAGTTCAGCTTCTATTAGTAGATTTGTTCTTACTAAAAATAATAAATTGATATTGGATGTTGTTTACTCTCTCCAAGCATGAGTATTATTTCGAAGGACTGTCTTCCCCTCTTTGTGTGGTACTTTTTTATGACCTTTGAATTAGAAACATGAAATTAATTTGTTAAGTGAAAATTCAAGTATGTATAGTTATTTAAAAATTAAATAATTACTTGTAGTAAGGTAAACATTTCAATAATAAATACCATTAATTCAAATTTGATGTAAAAAATGAATGCATTACTCACCAACAAGACAAATGATCAATTGTCACCGTCAATTCTTTTTCTAATTTTTTCGAAAAGTTAAAGTTCATGAATTATGTCATGAATGCTACAAAATAAACTAAAATTACGTTATTAGAAAATAAATGATCTAGATAGATAAATACAAAATAAGACAACATAAAATTTCAAAAAAAAATACTATAAATTATATGTAAAATAACAATATAATTCTATTTAACTTTTTATTCATTTTTTCACAAACACAAGAAAAGTAATGTTGCTGCCCAGGATCGAACTGGGGACCTTTAGTGTGTAAGACTAACGTGATAACCACTACACCACAGCAACTCATGTTTTATATAGGAAAGTATTAGTATTTAACAGCTGCATAACACACTGTTATGATTAAGTGAAAATCAATATTCAATAATGTAATATATAGATTCACATAAACTTGGTAATTTTTGCTCACCATGTATATGTATTAAGAGATCCACTAAATGTTTATAAATAACGACTTTCTAGCTAGTTATTATTATAGAATTATCTTGAGGTCGTTATAGAAACTCATAAACTTTAAATCTTGGATTCACCTCAGGCTAACTTAACCTAAAAAAACAGAATAAACAAACACATTTATCTTATAGTTAAGCTCAAACTGCTTTAGAATATGTTGCTCAATCACAACATCTGTCATATAAATTATGTCATCTGTTCCTTTTGCATCTTCCTTCCTAAAGCAAGGTACAATGAGGTGGAAAAGACACTTTTTCCACCCTAAAAGATTTCTTAAAGACATCTTTTTCCTTTACAAAGAACAGAGAAGAAAACATAAAGCCATAAATCAATCACAATAGTTAACAATCAGCCTATGTTTCATGTGTCTATTTTCCATATACCCTGGTTTGGGTTTGAATGAGTAATCCTGACTACTTTATGTTTTGAATCCCGCCTTTTCTTGTTGACGTATTGGTGAGAATCTGTATCTGCTTTTACCACATCAACTTTCACTATGTGGTGATCAGAAGTTCCTTTCGAGGAGAAAACCGAGTATGATCCTGGAACAAACTTGTATGGTGAATCGGATGATGAAAGTATGTAATCCACTCGAGTTCCATACTTGCAAGTTCCTTGCACGCCTGTACAATTTTAACAAAATTTGAGTCAGCAGTATGAAATGATTGTCATATAAATTGAAACAGAAGGAATATCTTAAATTGTTATATCAAATGGATCATTACGAGTATAATCAGAAGAGTTGCTTACTCTGTCCTTTGGCAATCATGACAACAGACTCGCATTCCCCAGCAAAATCCTTAGCATCAGTATATTCTTTACTCTTCAAATATTTCATTACCTCGACTTTTGGTATTGGCTTTCCCATCTCTTCATAATACTGGAAAATGATGATTCAAACTGAATGAGGAAAGAAGCATACACTGTATATGATTTGCTTTTGAATTTACGAATTGGGATTTATAATGTATTTTACCTTTATGATTTCTGTCCATCTTTCCGTAGAGTAATCCGTTTCATCAAGAGAATTCAGACCCCCAGCTAAAATATGTGGTTTATCAGAGGATTGGATTATCGCATTTATCTGCTTCATTCGCCAATTCTCGTCCAAGTGATCAAGGTGCGTGCAGTAGAAATTTAATTCTCCAACTCGAGGAACATCAATTGTTGCCTTCAGAACATTTCTGCATTCACCATAAAAGATTAACATCCTTTCATTAGATGCAATAATCTCTATGTTTCGCAGTATAGTACTGTGATTCTCTTGTAAAATTGAATCAAGTCCTTATGTACATCTTGACAAATGAACTACCATAATTGCATATTACTGCACGAATACTACCTTAGATCTGCGTAAAATGATCTGCTAAACTCAACCACTTACAAAAAAACAAGACATAATACATAAACGATCTCTACATAAAAACCTCAATCTAAGCCTCAACTAATAAATACACACTCCAACTTTGAGTATGCACCTCAACTCGTCTCCACTATGTTAGTTGAACACTCCAACTTACAAAATACTCATCTCGACACCCATAAACATGTATACTCCACGCCAGCGTCAGGTGAGCACGAGACAAAGTAGGTACGAGTTGGATTGCTTAGTTGTCGATATCGACCAAGTTGAGGTATCAAGATGTGAACTTTTAAGTTGGGTGCTCACTTGTCAGCTAAGGACAAGTTTGAATGTATATTTATGTATTGTGCCAAAAAACAATCTCGTAACTTTGACATACGCATTCCATAAGAAAATATATAATTTACCAGAGATCTAAGATCAGATAATTGACTTAACACCATATCTGATAAAATAAACTGTGGATGTACTGTCACTTTAATGAGATATTATACTTCATAAGTAATAAAAATACTCTGGACGCACTAAATTAGCTGTCTCGAATTTCTATATTTGCTAAAACTTTTGAGTCTTTCTTTAACTTTATTAATTCATTTAATTTTTGCTTTAGGTTGGCATAAGATTGTCATGACATAGAAAATACAGTAAGGGACAGCATATATCACACATAAAGTACTTATGTCAATTAAATATGAAGTAACTAATCACAAAGTTCCTGCAGCATAAGGTGCAGAAAAAATCTGCCATGAAAAATCTGTTTGTGGAGATTACTTTAAGAGTGACAATGGTGCTTTCCATAGTTTCAACATCTTTAAATTTGTAATTTATTCAACAAACAAAACCAAAAGAAAGGCCAAGTAAGAGAATTTGTATGATTGAAAAGCTGCCATCACTTTTGAATTGTATCATTCATCTTGTACGCATTGACAATGTAAAAAATATTTATACAATCTTGGATAAGCATTAACTAGTACCTGAAATCGGAGTCATCAAAGATCTTCTGGATATTCCAAGACTTAATTGGCCATTTTGACATAATAGCATTACCATACTCAGGTGCCCAACTCTCTGCAAAAACATAATGCATCCCTAAAGCATCAGCCAAATCTGATAATGGCTTCATACCTTTTTCCTCCTCTGCTTTAACATCTTGTAAAGCCAAAATATCAGCATTCAATTCTCTCAAAACTTCAAGAACACTTCTCGTGATTCTATAGCTTTGATAATCAACCCGAGGCATACTCACAGTAGACCTTAAAGGAGCTTTTCCTCTACATATACCACTCCCCGAAAATCTCTCACTATCACACCCCAAAATCCTCAATTGCCCACTTTTCTTCAGAGATATTTCGTTATCTGGTAAGTTAATCGAAACCCTTAACTTCGATTTCGCGAAATTCTGCCTTTTCAACAGAAGAGTAGTATCGGTTTCTTTTGTGGGATGAAGAGGAGATTGTTTGAGTATACCCTTCGGACGATCATTAGCTGATTTCGCTCTTAAATTATAATAATCACTCAACTTACTAGCTTTTCCGAATTCATCATTTTCAAAATCAAAGCTAGCTGACCTGTCTGTACAATTCTTGGGGAGTGCTGGTGCCATGGAGAAGAGGGCAGCATTAAATGTGGCTACCCGTATTATACGCCCAGTTTTAGAAGGACCCAATTCGCCATTACTGGGATGAATTGCTGCTGACCCTTGATCAATTTGAGAATGAGACCTGGAATTGGATTTTCCGAGGTTTTTCACAGTAATTTTGATTTTGGTTTTTGATCGGCGGCGTATCGGCCACCGTAGGCCATAATAAAGGCGCTTCAGCTTTTGGTTGAGGATTTTTAGCATGACTAAGAAATGGAATTTAACAGAAATGAGTTGACTGAAAAGAAGGGTGACACCTTAATATAAGTATTGTAATTATTATTACCGGGTGCGTTGGTGTGCCGCGTGTTAGGAAGGATGCTCATATATTTGCGTTGAGAATTTTTTAAAATAGTCTTAATCTCACTAAATATATTATTATTTACTTTATAATATTTGTGGAATTTTGATATATTTGTAGAGTTAGAGAACTGGGAGGAGTCTTATGGAGAACAGTATGGTGACACGTGGCAGATTATTAGAGGGGATTAAAATTTTGTGTTTTTCTTATTTTAGACAAATAATAAAAACAAGTTGAGGTGGGGTTGGGTAAGTGACCAGAAAAGGATAGGTGGGTGGGAGGGCAGGGAGTTTATTGGACAGAAAAGATATGTCTCTTTAGACTTTTGATTAAAGAATTTATGAATATAAAAAACAATAATGATTAGAAAAAAGGTTCTGAAAAAACTCAACTACTCCCTCCTAATCCAGTCGTCATGTCTGCAATTTTTTAATAAAATTTGGTGTATTTCAATGTCACTAGATAATAATTTTAAAATGTTAATGTTACTAGAGCCTTTTAATTTCTTGATGTAAGTACTTATGGTAATTACCCTTATCGAAAAGGTATAATGAGGTTACCACTCAGATATTGATGAATTTAGTTGTCACTTTTGTGAGTTTACGAGCAAAATATTTGAAATTGTATTAGATACATGTGTAAACTAGCTCGAACATATTGGAATGATTCAATTTCTCATATTATAATCTCTTCTTTGTTTCTTATCTCTCACCCCCTCCCCCTTTAAAAAAAAAGAATTTCGTATAAATATGAAAAATCTTATAGTAGGTAGTACGATTGTCTAAATTTTTATCTTATAGGATTCAATTTTCACGTTATAATTATTTCCCATTTCCTTATCCACACTAAAAAAGATATTTCAAGTAAATAAATATTAATTTCTATGTCTCATTTTATGTGACACTCCTTCCTTTTTAGTTTATTAAAAAAAAGTCATCTTACTGAAATAATTTAACTTTAAAATTTTCCTTTTACCCTTAATAAACCACACAAATATCTAAATATTATTTTAGACCATGAATTTCAAAAATTTTCTTTTTTTCTTAAATATTATGTCAACTCAAAGAGTGTCACATAAAATGAAACGAATGAAACACTATTAAATATAATTATGTCAATGTTACTAGGATTAATGGTAAATATTAAATATCTTCAATATTTATATGAAACTAATAAATGCATAATATATGTCTGAATATATATATAAGTCCCTCTTAATCAATAATGTATACATTTATTTTCAAATCATTTAATTACGATTGATTATATAATTTGATATAAACACTCGATATAATCAGCTATAACTTACACATATATAAAATATATATATATATATATATGTCGTTATATAGAGGTGTAATAGCAAATCAATCCCCTATAAGGTCAATATTTATCTAACTTAGAATTGCAATTATTACTTATTAAGTGAGTCAAGACAGATAGTCAATACAAATGAGAATGTAACAGCAAGGACAATTTTCCTTGCTGGGAAAGCCACGTCACCCAAAACCCGGCGGACACTACTCTCCACTACACAAACAAATATCAACAATATGTTCCGGTATTTTTTTATTTTGAGAGTTAAACAATTTTTTAATTATATTTTTTAAAATTATTAATTATTATAATTTAAATTTTTTATGTCCAGAATAATTTGTGTCTTTAAACTTAAATGATGTTATACATAATATAAGAAATAGAAAAAGAAAACTGTACATGATTTTTAATTGAAATGGGACTTTTCCGGTTCTAGAAAGGAAGAATTTAATACGCATCGTGCTATCCTTTTATGATTCATTTATTTAATATTATTGCTAATATTTATTGGGGATGGTTACGTCGTCTTCATGCAAAAATTATTAATCACAAAATTTTCTAAGATTTAATATGAGTTGATCACTAGTGGACCCAATGGTCAAATGCAAATTTCCACCATAAATAATACTATTATTAGCATGTTATATTAGGAAACAGCAAAGAATATATGGCATTAAAAAGTAATGAAAGCAACAAAACAAAAAAGAATAGTCTTAATCAAATAAAGTTTTGTTTTCCACTACTGGATACGTCATGTAATGCAATGTAACACGACACAAATTAATACAAACGTGAATAAAATAATATAATGAAGGCCACGAAATAATTTAGGACCACTTAAAACTAATAAAAATAATAATAATGCAGAAGTAATTTCAATGGAAATTCAAGATAATAATATAGGGTGTGTTGAAAATATATTTTAAGAAAGTAAGTGGGTTTATATATTTTTGTAAAATTATTTGTATATAAATAAGATAAATACTATAGAAATCATGTACTATTAGAAATAGTTTAAATATAGCTTTCGTTATTTTTTTGGTTCAAATATATCCCTCTCGTTATACTTTCGGGTCAAATAATATACCCCTTTTATTATACTTTAACATAAATTTACCCTTAATTTTAACAAATGATAAAATGATAGACTCTTTTTTTTGTTCTTTTGGATATGTTTTTTCTCCTTTAATAATGTTACTTAAATATTGATGAATTTAAATTGTAGATTGTGGATTATTGTACTTCATACTATGAAAATGAATAAATAAACACTTATGTATTGATGAGTTTAGTTAACAAAAAATAAATACATAAGTTGCTTTTTTAATTTCATGACTATAATATTATAAATTTTTCTGTAAAAAATATCAAATTAAAGATATTTGTGTAAAAAAAAAAGGAGAGGAATAACAAGTAAAATGTGAAATGGAAGTTAGTTGTTTTGGTTTTCGAAAAGATAGGTTGAAGTAATTTTTAAAGAAAAATTCAGAATAAAAAAGTAAATATTTAGTCAAATTAAAAGTTTTTATAAGCGGAAAAGTCATAGAAAAAGATTAGTTTAATCAACATTTTTTATCTTTACATATGATTTTTTTGACGAACCATTAAAATTAAGGGTAAATTTGTACCAAAATATAGTGAGAGGTGTATATTTGAACCAAAAGTATAACGAAGGACATATATAAAATATTTCCAATAGCCCAAGAATATATCTCATCCGTCTCCGTAAATACTATGGGGAGTGGTGGCTGCCTAGTTGGGGTTAAGGTTGTGAGGATGGGGGCTACAAAAACACGTACAATTGATACAAAAAATATCACTTCCAGAACTTGTTTTCCTGCGCTCACTAGACAAGTCATATTCCTTATTTCACTTTCAAGAAATTTATTTTCATAAAATAAATATTTTTCAAAACTTTTGATCAACTATACATGAAAAAATTAAAAAATATTTTTTATCCGAACAAACCCATAATCTATGTTAGATTTATAAGGTTAGTGGAGCTAAACAAACAAACAAACAAAAGCGGACGAGTGTTTAGATTTGGATAGTTAATACATCATTACTGTATTTAATTTGTCTCGTCCTTATGGTTTTAATTAGTGTCGATTTTGACAAGAGAGACGAAAAAAATATCTATATATTTTCAAATCTTTGTTGAAATTAAAATTCGTATATGATTTGTTCACTTTAAGCTAAACTTACAATTTTTTTTTTAAAAAAAAAATTGATATTGAAAGTATTCTTACATCACACACATTTATGACATTTTTCTCTTTTTTTTAAAAATATGAGATATTATTCGCACATCGTTACGTCAAGAGGCGTTGAAAATTTGGTCCCCCTTTTACATTATTTTATAACTACCATATAATGATTTAGACTGTATAATAATATGCCATATGCATGCATTTAATTTAATTTACATTTACAACTAGATATATAAAATATATTGATTATGAAATATGAGAAGCCAGCTCTTATTCTGGCTGCCTCTTTTGTATGCTTGTGGCTTTTCAAGATTCCCCTTCTCATTAAACTAAGATCTTCCTTCACACTTTAAAGAGGCTAATCACAGCTATCCTCCATGCCTATTGATTCTTGCTAGGCCTTAAAATAACACACATGCAATATTGTGCGGAGACGGAATCAAAATTTAAAGCTTATAATTTCTATATGTTAGCAAAGGATAAGTTTTCATTATTGGAATTTAAGTGGACATTTGACCATGTTTTATCGTGAAATTTAAAAAAATATATGTAGTTTATTGTTTTCAAAGTCAAAAATGATATTTGAAAATTACAGTTATATTTGATCATACATACAAATTCAAGTTGTTTTTGACTTAGCTGAGTAGTTTGGAGTGAAAAACTGAATTATTATTTTTTTAAATTCTTCAAGCTGTATTTCAAAATTTTACGATCAAACGTGCTTAGATCTGAAAGTTCAAATTTAAAAAAAAGCAAAAGAAATGATCATATATCAATGGATTTCTTTAAATGAATATGGAATTTGAACAAAATTAGTGAGTTTGATCGAAACCGTATGTTATATATTGTAGCTCCGCCTTAGTACTAGCGTTAATTAGTTGTACGTTGTGGATCCTTTAATATAGTATTTGAGAGAGAAAAGAAAGAGATTATGGCACAAGACTTCTTTCCATTTTTTTTAAATTCCTATCTTATAGTTGACACATGTCATAAGTTAGATTTAACTGATTATTTCTTTTCTTTCAATTTAATGGCATAAGTCAGTTAAATCTTTGTCATTAAATTTAACTTATGTAATATATCAATCATCAAGATAGAAACTTAAAAAAATAGAGAGAAAGAAAATAAAAAGGTGTCTCCTCCGATATTACGATATTAAGTACGTTAAAGAGGAAAACAAGGTCTAACTAACTTAGATTTTTCCAGCTCATGTTTTGAAGGAAGTTTCCTTTCAGAGTATGTGTATTTATTATAAATGATGTGACCTTAGAAAGGTAATTTTCTATGTGTTATAATAATAATGGAACGACCCCAAGCATATTCCTCTAATGATAAAAAGACGAATTCAAAATTTAAAGTTGAATTATTATTATATTTTATTATTATTTTTGTATTTCTATTTTATAGTATAATTTATTTTTTTTAAAGTTTGTTTCTAACAGAATGATACTCTTATATATTTAGAATCATGGTGTCATAGATGGAGATTAAAAGAATGAGAACAAACACAAATAATTTTATTAAATGATGCATGTACTTACATACCAGTACATTAAATGTAATTAACTTGATTAATTTAAGAAACTAATCTAATAGTTTAATATTCTAATTTTATATATTAGGTTAGATGGATTAGTCAAGCTGATTTAAATAATTAAACTAAATCTACTACTATCAAACTGATACTTACTTTATTTCAAAATATTTATCACGATTTTCTTTTTTAGAGTGAGATAATATAAAGTTTAATATATATTTTTCATCATATTGATACGAGAAAATTTGTAATATATAATACTTTCTGTTAATTTAATTTAACATTTTAAAATGAGATAAATTAATATCTAAATTTTAATTTTACAGTATTTAAAATTTTAATTTTATAATATCTAAATTTTAATTTATAATGTCAATTTAATTTAACATTAAATGTTAATTAAATTAACTCTAAAAATTAAATTGTAACAATTATATTAAAATGGATAGAGTAACTGTGGCCATTTGGTTGGGAGTAAGTTATCCTGAACTATCCCAGGATAAGTTATATCGGGATAAGTTATCTCACCATATATATAAATAGTTGGATATATAATATCATGATTATCTAATATCTTCAATCAAATACAACATAAAATAATTATATATTTTATTCTAAAATTATTATTTCTTATACCTCACACTAACCGACTGTTACTCCAACAAACTGTTCATCATGAGTTTGTCTCAACCAGAGATTCCAAAAGTATCTCTTTTCTAACAGTTTCACAAAAAATAAAGGGAAGGATGTACCTTTCAAACACTAAGGCACATGCAATATTATTTGTTTATTTTTATTGTATTGACAGACATCTTCACATGGAATGATTGTGATTATTTCAAAATTTTATAATTTTTTTAAAAAGTTATGAATTTTTCGATGAATTGTGATCTTTTTAAAGGATTGTGACTATCCTAATAGGGCACAATAAACACTTACTCCATACTATATTTTGTTGTCTACAAATAGTATAATTATCTAAGTTTTCTATTCTACTCCTTAAAACACCCATTTTAGTATATCTTCTATAATTTAATTATTGTAATATAATGCCGCCAAATTAAAATATGAATTTAATATATCTTCTATATTTCATACTATATTATATATATTTATTTATATTATATTACAGTATTATATTAAAAGAAGTCTCCTTTTCACCATTAAAGGATTGTGATTTTTTTGAAAGATTGTAACTTTGTTAATGAGTAGTGACTTTATCAAAGAGTTGCAAATTTTTCAATGAGTTGCAACTTTTTCAAAGGGATGCAATTTTTTTTGAAAGATTGTTACTTTTTTGATAAATCACAATAAACTCTAATTCATACTACTCTTTGTTTGCTTAAGTAGAGGGGTTTCCTATTTTTAAACTATGAATTTTTGAAGTTTTCTATTCTTCTTCTTAAAACACCAAATTTAGTATATCTTTAGTGTTTTATATTTATTTATTTATCTATATTATATTAAAAGCAAACGTCTTTTAATATTGCAAGGTTATGACTTTTTCGAGAAATTGTGACTTTTCTAATAAGGCACAATAAACACATACTCATACTACCCTTTATTAGCTATAAATAGAGGAGTTTCCTACATTCTAAACTATGAATTTTTTAAATTTTTTATTTTGATGTTCAGTGAAATTCTAACATCTCCTAATATGAATATTAAATTAATATAATATCATTAAAAAAATCTAATTTTGTATATATATTGTTGGGTCTAAGTAATAAGTGTGAATTGACAAATGAAGATGAAAAGACAAAGGAAAATTGTGGGGGAACCAAGTAAAGGGAAATGAAGAGTCATTTCTCCCTCATCTAAAAAATAGAGAAAAAGTAGTGTATTTATATTAGGAAACATTTTCTCTAACTCTTAAAGAGTCAAGTAAAGAGACCCCCCTCGCGTCGTCTTCGACTTCGGCAAATGATTAGATTGATAAATTATTTTGGACTAAATTTATTGACTTTTTCGCACGTAAATTAAAACTACAATAGAATAGACTCATTCTTTCTCAAACGACACCATACATGTTCTGAACAGATCAACCTGTTCTGAACAGACAGATTCGCACCCAATATTTCCTATAAATGGAGACTCATTATTTGTTTTCAATCATCGAAAAAAAATTCTTCTTTTTCTCTGCATACATTCTTCTTAAAATTAAGAAATAGAGTTTGCGTGTGATCTATTGCTGACTTTTGAGTTCGTCGAAATTACAGAAGTTTGAGGTACCGATACGTCTGTAATAGTTAATCTGTTTTATCCTGGGAGGAAATAATTCATAACCTCCGGTACATTGAGGGAATTAAATTCCTTAAGGACACACAGTGTATTCTATGGACTCAGATTGATTTACAATTTTGTTTAAGCCTTTTTCATTTCGGTTTTACTTGATTTACTATTTCTGTTGTTGTTTCAACACAAAGAGAATAACATATATATCTTCTATATTTTATATTTATATTTATTTATGTTATATTAATAGTAGAAACTCCACAATATGACAATAACTAAGCAATGAATTATAGGAGAATGAAGAGAAGATATATTTAAGAAGTGTAATTAAGAGATTTTACGAGAGCTTTTAGTTTACAAATTACTAGTAATTTCAAAAGAAGATAAAAGTCAAAAAATGAGAAAAAAATAAATGTAATTGGAGGCCATAGTTAGGTGTCATATCACCTTATTTGTATCTAGCTTTATATTATAAATAGATATAGATATTTTCGAATATAGATTTCATAATTTTCAAAGTATGCACACAATTAGTAATCAAAAGGAAGTTTAAGTCCATTATTCATAGAAATTTATAATTTATTATTTTATTTATAACCGTTTACTTCAATTTTTTATTTAATAATATTGATATCAATTTTAATTTAAAAAAGAGTGTATTATATGATTTGATTTTCATATGCAATTCACGTGCAATGCATATGCATCAAAACTAGCACTAAAAAAATATTTAAAAAAATTATCCTCATTATTTATTCCTCAAATCATTTCTCAAAAACTAAATACTCGTTTGATGTGAGAAATTTGAAATATATAACTAATTCTGAAATTAATTTTAGGATAAACCAATCTAATAATTGATTGAAACAAAATATTGGGACAACTTATTTCAAAATTAGTTATCACAATGGAATTGTAGTGTGTGGTTTTTCTATCATACATTAAGAGAATGAGGTTATGATAACAATTATGAGATAACTAATCTTGAAATAAATTGTTCTCAATCAAGTGAATCATATTATACATTAATTAATCAAGTGAATCATATTATACATTAATCTTGAAATAAATTGTTCTCAATCAAGCGATCTTCACTCCTTTCTATCTAAGGTCATGTTCTCGGTGAGATCAAGTTTCGCCATGTCTTGTCTTATCACCTCCCCCCAATACTTCTTCGGTCTACCTCTACTCCTCCGTGTAACCTCTAAATCAAACCTCTCACATCTCCTAACAGGAGCATCAGTCCTTCTTCTCTGCACATATTCAAACCATCGCAGTCTCGCTTCCCTCATCTTGTCAGCCACAGGGGCCACCTCTAACTTCTCCCGAATGGTCTCATCCCTAATCTTATCACTTCTGGTATGTCCACATATACATCTCAACATCCTCATCTTCGCGACCTGCATCTTATGAACATATGAGTTTTTTATTAGCTAACACTCCACCTCATACAACAAAGACGGTCTAACCACCATTTTGTAAAACTTACCTTTAAGTTTAGGTGTCCAGAGACAAGCCTCCATTTTGTCCATGCTGCCCCAATACGAAATGATGATGCCACCCAAGATGTTTAAAGTTATCTCTCTTGGGAATTGGTTGCGTGGCAAGCCTCACATCAATGTTTGCTTCATCCCTCGCAACACTGAATTTGCATTCCGAGTATTCTATTTTGGTCCTGCTCAGTTTGAACCCTTTGGATTCCAAAGCCTGTCTCCAAACCTCCAATCTATCATTAAGTTTAGCCCGAGTCTCATCAATCAATATTATGTCATCCGCAAATAACATGTACCATGGAACCTTCTGAATAGACCGTGTCAACTCATCCATCACCAAAACAAACAGAAAAGGGCTCAATACAGATCCTTGATGAAGTCTCATCTCAACAAGAAAATATTCTGAGTCTCTTCCCACCGTTCTTACCCGAGTTTTGGCTCTGTCGTACATGTCCTTTATCACCCTAATATATATCATTAGAACACCTTTCACCTCTAGACACCTCCATAGGGCATCGTTCAGAACTTTGTCGATTAATCTAAAGAAATGATAAAGAATATTTGTTACTTGATGCAATTTATATTAATCATGTGCTTCTTGACCTTGTTGAGTACTTAAATATTATGTCAAGTGAGACATAATATTAACCAGGTTTTCATAACTCTTGTGGTAGAGTCTTAATTTTTCTAAAGCATCATTACCAGTAATACCATTTGGTTGGGAGTAAGTTATTCGGGAATTAATTATTCCAAGATAGCTAAGTTATTATTGTGTATATGAAATAATTTATTTTATCACAATGATATAAAATTAGGGGGGTCATTTTAATTTTGAGTTTGCAACTAATAGGTTCAAGAGATAAATTATGGAATAAATTACTCAAAGACTATATAATATCTTCAACCAAATAAAGAATAAAATAATCCTAAATTTTATGCTGAAACTATTTATAAATGATTTACCTTTTCTTTTAATCATATATTATATATGGATCTTTTAAAAATCACAAGATTCAAATGAATATTTTTGTACATCAAATACATTTACTTTTAAGAGAACCAAGAATTTTACTATATAAAAAGTGGGAATAAGCACACAGTTTGGCGTTAACACATCTACTTAAGTTGTGTGCTTCCCTTAAAATTAACAAATGACTTGCTTGAATTAATGGTGTGTTGCGGTTCGAACCTCAACAACTTTCATTCTTCTTGCTCAAAAATTTGTATGCCCAATATAAATTGGAACAAAATAAGTAACATATATTATTTAAAAGTAACATAAAATATAGTATAAGTCGCAATAATTAATAACTTAAATTTCTTTTAAAATATATAAAAAAAACTATCAATTTCATATAAATCGAGACAAAAAATAACATATGTGAACCCATGCCTGATTAATTTTTTAACCAATTGTTACTATTTAATTTGACAAAAAATTTAATAAAATTTATAAATTTGTGATCTTAATTTTAATATATGTCTAATTATTTGACTTAAGTATATCAAAAAAAAAATTCTGATCTTATGACAACATGTTATGTGAAAAGTTAAATTTTAAAAGTTACCAAAAAAAAGTGGGAAAGAGACATTCTTCTTTAAATGAACTAAAAAAAAGACAAACAAAATTAAAACGAATAAAATATTATATTTTAAATTTAAATTTAATCATTAAAATAAAAAATATAAAAATAATTAAATATATTTACGTTCGGACCGCCTTTACTAGTCTAGGTCTAAAAGTTTACAATAAGAAACAGACGTATTCTTATTGAGCAAATGCGGTAAGTCTGTACTCCAAAACTGATTGGTAGTATTTTTTATTTTTCGAGATGGTTGAAAGTAAAATAAGTACTTCCTATCAAAAAAAAATAATAATTTATATCTGTAAGTTCTAAAAGTTATTAAAATTATTCATAAGTTTGTATTGTCATTTTATAATAACTATGTTTTGTTACACAATAACATATAACATAATTGATAACAATCAACAACAACGAAATAATAATATAGGCAAGATAAATATATTAATCATGTATTCAAATTTGTCACTGCTTCAGTTGGAATTATAATCTAACAAAAGCAAATTTTTCTTTCTTCTCAATCTTGTCACTCAAATTATAATTGAAATTTTTTCGAAAAAGATAAATAAATTATTAATTGAAATAAATAAATGATGAGTCTGCTTTATAAAATAAAAAAAATTGAAATAATTTTTAAATATTTAAAACTTTTCAAGTACTATACCAAATTCTCAAATACTAATTTTTTTCTAGTATTTGGGAAGTTGAAAATTATTTTAATAAGAGAAAAATTGAACTAATATAAAAACAAGTGACATATA
>JBCEWC010009329.1:0-18880 GCA_038996855.1 Solanum aculeatissimum
TTGAAGAAGGTTAGAAAAAGAAACTTGCATTGATTTAAAATTGTGAATAGTTTATTTAATATTTTTATTGCTTGAGCTTTGACTTGTTATTTATTTTCTCTTTAGATTTAGCCAAACTTGGAAAAGAACCTTCTGTTGATGACGTATAAAGTTAGAGCATTCCTTTATTAAATCTACTAACGGAGGAGGAAGGTAAATGTCTTAATATTGAAGTTGAGTTTTGTATTATTGAGTTTTTGATGATCTAATTCGTTTCATTTCACACTATTGAATATCTAATACTTTTTTTGTTTCTCTGTTAATCAGATATTTGAAAAACTTGAAGCAGAAACAGGCTACTTTCACGTAAAGTCTTAACTCAAGGATTGAGTAGAATTATTTTGAGTAGAAACAGTTTGCTGAATTGCAGTGTTGTGGGTCTGTGGTTGAATTGTTATTACTGATTCATTTGTTGAATTGTTGATAACTGTTGATAACAACAGTTAAGGATTACTTGATTAGTTTGCTGAATTATTGAAGTTTTGTAGTACTAGTGCTGTAATGTTGTAGTATTGATGAACAGGTGATAGTGATACTAGTGCTGCAGTGCACTATTGCTGCCTGCTGATACTATTGCTGCCATATGGAAACTGGAAAGGGTAGGGACTAGGGAATAAATTGACTCGTTGAGATTTAAGTTTTAAACTTTTAATTGTTAATTGTTTACCCGATAACCGAACCGATAAAGGTTAATAACCGATAAATCGATAACCGATTAATCGATATCTTAACGGTTCTTTAATGGTTTAGCATATCTACAAACCGATAACCAATAAGTAAAATCGATAATATTCAAAATCGAACCGAATCACCCGATACACAGCCCTACTTAAGAGTACTTTTTAATTTTTTAAACATCGCTAATTGTTTTTTTTAAAAAAAGTTAAAAGCCAAAAACACATAAAAATAAGCTAATGCAAACACTCTCTTAATCCCCAATGAGATGTATTTGATGTTCATGACCAAGGTTTGGTTGAGGAGATCGAATAATAGACTTCTAGGCTAGCAAGTTTTTAAAAAATTAGCATTATAAGAAAAAATAAAAAAATTCTGCATCGTAAATAGGTAGGGGAGGAGAAAACATAATGTTATAGAGATAGAAAAATCACTTACAACATCAAGTTTTGAGTCAGGATCACTGTCGTAAAATTTCAATTGACCTTTTACGTAAGCAACAATAAATGAATCCACTGTTCTGTTAGTAGAAAATAATATATTATATGCGACCATCTAATTATATTCTCATTTGGAAACTTAGAAACACTTTTGAATTTTGTTAATGACGTAATAAATAAAATTTATCAATATTCAATTACCTCACTCCTTCAATCCATCCAGGAAATGGCTAGCTCTTTGTAAGTACTAGTAATAATTGTTGGACGTATGATAACAAGCTGTAGATTCTCCTTCAAACGTCCCAAAGCCATCTCTCCCATTGCTTTTGTGAAGCTATATATATTTGGCCACCCATGTAATCTTGCCCTAATTAAGGATTAGTTATTAATGATGAGAATAATAAACTTGTAAACGTTCATATATATGGCTTCATGAGCATATTATACTAACCTTTGAGTGCCAAGTTCTTTCATGGCTGTTGTAACTTCCTTTGCTGTTGCATTTAGAGCTTCAAGTTCCTGTAATTTGTTTGCTATCACACTTCTTTCCACATCCATATCCAAATAGGTGTTTTCGTTAAGTGTCTCCCCCATATCAAATGCTTTTTCTAATACAACTCCTGTTGCTTTGCCGCAAACATAAGCTATAAAAAGACACTAGTATTTCATTGAAATAGTACGGTTTCGTAAGAGGCGCATAAGTACATTAAAATTTAATTATTAATGAGGAATATGTTAGTTAAACAACCCTATTGAACGGAATAATTAACTCACCGGTAGACACATGAAGAAGCATCTTTAATTTTGTACAACTCTTGTCGAATTTGATGACATTAATGGGACCAACCACGTTGACATTCATTGCAATATCATATCTATTTAAAGAATGTAACTGAAAAATTAGATATAGAAAAATAAGAGAAATTGGGCCTCTTATTAGCTAGGTTGCGTGGACTCTTCACTTTCAATGTCGCATCCATCTTAGATTTTCCAAAAATACACTACTTTTAACGAATTAGGCATTCACCTGCTGACACTTTTAAAAAGTCCGAACAACATAGTTTATTAGTATTTCTAAGTTTTTTCATATTATTGTACCTCTCATAAAAGTTGGTCACTGCAGCTGAGTTTCTTATTATATCTATTTCTTTGTGCATTTCCTCTCTTAATTCTGAGTTTCTAATTCCCATATTTTCGTATGAAATATCACCTGAAGTTGCATACACTTTCTCTTCCACAAGATAGCTTAGGGTTACAGTACCCATCTTTTCCCTTATGACATGGAATAATTCAGACATTACGACCTGTGTTAATTATTAGGAATGTCAAATGAATGAATAATTAAGTTGAATATGAAAAAATCAAAATGAGTTGATTGTACGAATTTGAACTAATTTATCGTCTAGTTTATAAAATATGCACAAAATGAATAGATTATGTATATATATTTATACCCAACATTTATATGAAATAGTTTATATGCTATATATATATTGATCACTGAACAGTGTATATCCCTAACTTTTTTATTATTAGATGAGTGTATTATTTGGGCTGGATCAAAACAGACCAATAATGAATCATAATCTAATTCGTTCAACTCTTTACCATTGATAATCTTATAATTTATTTAAATAGTAAACTAAGCTAATAAAGCAATTCCCTCCCCACCTCCCACCCCTTTTTTCGTGGCTATATATAACAACCATATTAATATCCTCAATCAAAAATATTTTAAATTTATTAAGAAATTCATGGTCAATAACAAAATTATTTTCCTTTTTAAATTATAATAGGGTCGCATAACATAAGATAGATAATATCAATATTTATATATAGTAGTAATTTTTATTTCATGTTAGATATTTGATATCCTTTTCAGTACCCAAATTTATTTCACATGGTATTATATGAGACTTATTAAAGGGGAAAGACAGTACTTTACAAAATTTTATTTATTTCAGAGTTTAAATTCAAGACTTTCAATATAAATAAAGATAAAAAAAAATTATCCATCGCACCACAAATTCTTACTATAATTTTTTAGTTTCACTCAAACATCAATGTCTACTCCAATAGCCTAAGAGTACAAAGTACATACTATGTTCTACTGTAATTGCATGCATGAAAATTGACTTGCAAATTAATAAACATTTAAATGAAATTGGTCCTTACCTCATGAGTGAAGCGTTCTCTGGCAGAGTTATTGTCGGATGCTCTAAGGAGAAGGTAGAGTTCACATTTGCTTCAACACGAAGTATCTTCTCTATAATAAGTACATATATTTTATAAGTAAATGTAATTTTAATTAATTCCAAGAAACTAATATAGTATCCTCTATTTTATTTTATTTGGGTCATATATTAAAAATAGATTTCTTTTTATTTTACTTGTAATAAATGAAAAGAGTTTCGTTATTTTTTTCCCTTATATTACTCTTAGAGGTCGTTTGGTTGAAAACATGTTATTTTGGAATAATTAATTTTAGGATAAGTTATTCTACATTCATCATGTACATGGGATAATTTATCCCATTACTACGACAAAAATGATAAGATAAATAATCCTAAAACTATCTAATACCTCCGACCAAATACAGGATAAATCAATCTTACAATTTATTATTATACCTTATATCTTACACCAAATGACTTTTTAGTATTAATTAAGTACATAAATATAATAATCAAATTTAGAGTTTTAAGACGTCATTAATAATATTAACTTAGTAAAATACATCTATAATTAGATTTTTTTAAGAGATGTGTTGAATAATATGAAACAAAGAAAGTACATTAATTATACTTCATCCGTCCAATAATAGTTGTCCATCACTAATTTGGTACACAAATTAAGAAACATAAATAGTAGAGGTAATTTTATTAAATCATCCTCTGAATATAATAAATGCAATATTTTGAAAATATAATAGGAAATTGACTATAATTAATTATGAGGACAAATTAGGAACTAAATGTAAAATTATCTCTTGATTTCATAAAGTAAACAAGTACCATTGGACATCTATTTTTAACATAGAGAACAAGCAAAGATTGACGGAGAGAGTACAACTTGATATACTCCTTCTGCCCATTTTTACTTGTTCCTTGTTAACTTGACACAAGAATTAAATAATTGTACCAAATCACTCTTTGAATATAATAATAATAAAGATAATGTCTTGAAAAATATAACAGAGAAATAACTATAATTAATAATAAAGATAAATTAAAAATTAAATAATCAAATAAATATTATTAAACATCTCAAAAATAATATAATAGACAAATAAAAATATAAAAAATAAGTATAAAATTTTTTTTTTTTTAAAAAAGGAGAGAAAAAATACGCTTTGCAAGGAAACCGGTGGCACCGGTAATCAAAACAGTCTTGCCTTCCATGAAGTGCTCCATCAATTGTACCAATTCAGAGGAAAGTGCTACTTGTATGGCACTCATTATATAGAGGAGGTTGAGCATTCCAACGAAAGGTAGGTGTGGCACACATTATTACTTCATCCGTTTTATTTTAAAATATTTATTTGAAAGTTGTTAAAGATAATATTTAAATGCATGTATAATTAAAATGAAAAAGGATCAAAATTGTCGTTAAATTATGCAAAATAAATCGTTTATATTTTCCGTTGCATATTGAGATAAAAAATACCTTCACTATTATTCCAAGAGATCACAATTTTCCTCAAGAGTTTACAACAGTGATGTGACAAGTCACGAGACACTATTTTCACCATCTAAACTTGTCAACTAGGATACTCGATAAATTCTAACTCAATTTTATAATTCAAACCTTAGCTTATTTTTATTAGACTCGTGATTAGTTTATATAAAATAATAAAAATCAAAATAAATCATGCATGACACATTGTCATTCGTGCTCAAAGCTAGGGCAACACCATGAAATACAGTTGTTTTCAAGACAGTAATGACGTTTGGTGTTGTTTATGCAACTACAATTGATCCGAAGAGGGATAACATGAAAAACATTGCGCTAATTGTAATAGATTTCATCAGGTGACAATGTCTTAATTGGTGATGATTGTTTTTCTGATTTAAAGAAAATCATTACAATGAAAAAAAAATTACACGAGTCGACAAAAATTTACCTTCATATGCACGAACAAAGACATAATAGAAAAGAAGAATGACACAAAAGTAAAAAAGAAGAGTTGCAAAAACAATTGAAGTTTGGAGATTACATCGTTATATACATCATTACGAACTTTCTTCATTTCTTCTCAATACTAAATTTCATTATTGGGGTTGACTACATAGAGTACATGTTTTATTTTATTTTTAGGGAAAAGGCTCAAATATTCCATCAAACTTTAGCAAAAGGTTCATCTATGTCATCCGTTAAAAGTTTGGCTCAAATATGTCATTGCTGTTAAGGAAAAGGCTCATCCATGCCATTATTTTTTAACAATGGTTTTGAAAAATCACCTTTTACACATGACATGTGTTTAATTCGGCCACATCATTTAAAAGAAATTCTAAATAAAATTTTAAAAAAATCCACCGACCCACCAAATTATTAAAAAAAAACCATAACCCTCGCTTCAATTATCTATTCGCTTCTGTGAGAGATGATTCCGCTGTTTCGAACAAATCAGGAGATGAGCAGAACGATGCCGACGTTGAATCGGATTCTGGCGATGCGACATCGTCGTGGTCGAATATGTTGCCGGAGATATTGGGAGAGATTATACTGAGAGTGGAAGCTTCTAAGGACAGTTGGCCACTCAGTCAAAACGTCATCGCTGGTGGATGTGTGCATAAGAGATTGATGCAAGTTACTGAGGATGTAGTTGAGTCGTCCCTTCAGGCTGGAAAAATTACTTCCCCTTCGTGCCTTAAACAGGTGCAAATTGCTTAATTTTTTTAACCTTAATTTTTGTTGTTTTGAGAAGAACATTAAAATAGATTTTTTGATGTTTTATGTGATTTTCTCTAATTGAAGGTTCGAAGAGTATAATTTTAGATCGTTTGAGCTTTAATCTTTGGCAACAAATTTGATTGCGTAAAATTTGTATGTTATTATATTGTTCTCATTGCTACATAAGCTTAATTGTTGTCTTGTTCTGATATGTGAAACACTGAAGAAAGTAAAAGACGAAAAATTCTGAAGTTGGTAAATTTGGGTGAGAGTGAAAATGTGAAACAGGCTTGATTAAAGAGGAACAGAAACCGTCTAAACTATTTTGGATCAATTTGTAGTTGATCTATTGTATTTTTGTAATATAGTGAACTTGTTTTTGAGCTGGGAGTACAACGAGACTTCCTTTTGGAGCCCGTGGATTGTCCCTGTTGAATACGTGGTTGTCTAGATCAATTTCTTCCATTCTGAATTTGATCGACCATTACAACACACCATTTGTATGTGCAAAAGGCGCACCACAACTAGTTCCAGTAGAAGAAGCAACCCCATGGAAGAAAAAAGGGAGATATTTTTACTGATCTTTTCAATTACTAGATTGGTTTTAGAGATAATTTCAGCTGAAAGAAATACTGTAACTTGATTATTTGTATTATGTAGGTGATTTGGAGCTTAGTATACTCCATCCTTGTTTTTAGAGATTTCTCTGTTGTTTGAATATTTTTCTTGATATTTATCTTTGGAGGCATTAATGGACCACGGGAAGTTTCTCTTAGCAACCTGGAGGTACAGAATTGTTGCTCACATTGAATATGTAATATCTCTTGAGTGAAGCAACAATAATGCTTTAAGAACTTGCGAACCTCATACAAATTCAGGATATTACTGCGCAACTGTACGTTACAAATATTTTTGGTTCTTACTGATAGAAATAAGATACAATATTAGTCCTCTTAACAAAGAGAAGTCAATTACCATATGCAGTTCAAAACAAAGTTCTGAAAGAGTGGAAAACACACACAAATGACATAAAAGAGTTCTTCCTTTGGTTTATGATTTCTGAAACAGCGAGAGGAATGAAGGTTGATCTGAAGAATGATGGGCACATCATAAGGTTTCAATAGCAACATACTACGTAACTTAATATTTGAACAAGTCTAATATCAATTGTCATCCTATTAGGAAATACATCACTGTCATTTAAAGGTTAAACTAATTATAATAACAAAAATCAAATGTCAACCACTTTAACCTTTATAATGTCTAGGCATCACAAAATAAAAATAAATTTCATATTTCAGAAGAATCGGATGCCTGTTCCCCTTGCCCCTTTCTTGCCATCATCTTGATACGTTTTTTCCTCACTTCATTTTGTAACTGATTGTATGTAACAACTTCCCTTCCTCGCCAAGATGTCTTTGTTGGGGAATAAGGCAAGTTAGTTGGAGTTGACACCCCAGTTACATTTTCAGTGAACTGAATTCTTCTACCACCAGTTGGTGGCATCATGCTGCTCTTCCTCATAGCCAATAATGTATCAGCTTCGGAGATAATTTTTGGCTCAATATTGGATCTTCATCATCACCAATATCAGGTCCATAAGTTGTTGACTGTCGAATATCAATTTGAGTTTGAAAGGATGACTGTTGAGGTTGTTGTGTACCAAATTCAGGTCCATAACAATTGCTTCCTGAGGTATGGCCAGATTGTTGAGACCCAATTGATATTTGGCCAATTCGTTTTTTGCCTTTGTCCTTCTTTGAAATATGTTCAGCCACTTTTTCCTATCAACTAAAATAATATAAACTTATATTCCTACTAGTGCAGTCTCAAAAAATACAGCTATTGAATTTAAAAAATGTCCAACTACTAAACGACCCCTTAACAAAACACAATATAAATCTAATCTTTAACTTAATCCAACAATATTCATCTTATCCCACCTACTAAACGACCCCTTAATACTCTTTAGCACTTAAAAGAAGTTATACATCAGATAAAAACTTTAGAAAAGTAGGTATAGTTGGTCCTGGATAATAAAATTTTCCAGAAGCATGTCATGACCTATACAAATACATAGTTAGTTTTCACTTAAATAAGTATATCCTGCTTACAACAAGAAGTTAAAGATTTACTAAAACAAGCAAATAAGTAAAAAAATTTACCTTATAACAACCTCTTGCATTGTGATTTTGTTCCCCACAATTACTGTATGTCATTATAGAACCCTTTCTTGATGAACTTCATTCACCCTTTCTCTTTATTGCTTCATCTGTTGTTCTATCTCTTCTTTTTTTTGGGTCGTCCAATTGCTTTGATCACTTCAGGTGGCTCCATTGCATGAGCAGAATCAACATTCCAAAATTGTCTTTCCTTAACAGGTTGTATTTTATGCTTGTATGTCAGCAAATAGGCTTCTTTACTATAAAATCAGTGAATTTGTGTCTCTGGAACAATTTTCTTATGCATAAATGCATTAATGGCATGAGGGCAGGGAATTCCAGACAAGTCCCACATCCTACAGGTGCATCTATTCTTCTCCAAGTTCACAGTATGCCTATCATCACCTTCAGACACTTCATAACCATAATCACCATTAAAATTCACAGTACATCCATGTGCTATTATCCTGTAATCATTGTACAACTTCATGCATTGTGGACTGTAATTCATTTTTCAATGCGTAGCTTTGTCTTTCTGTTTTGCCAATCTAGTCATAACCTTAATCCTTATTTCCTCCAACATTGTGATAATTGGCATACCTCTTGCTTCTAAAATCCAAGCATTGAAGGATTCTGTAAAATTATTATCAACCATTGTGTTCTTACACTGTGTGTCAAAGTAGGCTCTACACCACGCCTTGGGAGGTCGACCAATCAAGTCCTTAGCAGTATCTTTATCCAATTTGCCTAGCTTGTTGAGTTGATCTTTGAACTCTTCATCAAATGTGCTCCAAGCACACCACCACATCAACTTTCTCATTTCCCCATTCCTTCATTTTTTTAGCCAATTAGATTCAATGTGTCTAACATAAAATCTTTGATGAGCTGCAGGAAGTACGTTGCTCACAACATCCAGTAATCTCTGTCAGATTAAAAAAATATAACAATCAGGTGGTGATCACAATCAAAATAGAAAATAAGTCAAAAAATATAATGAAACATAATTTAAAAGATGATATACCTTTTGCATGTCTGAAATAAAGGTCACTCCACTTCCATCTTTTAAGTCTAAAGACCTCTTCAAAAGCTCCACTAATCATGACCATGTTCTGATAGTTTCTTTGTCAACCACTGCCCATGAAAGTGGATAAAATTGATTCATACAATCTTGTCTGATAGCAACTAACAATTGACCTTTAATCCTATCCTTCAATAAAGTACCATCCAAACCAATAAGTGGTCTCAATCCACTTCTCCAACCTTGCTTCAAGGCGTTAAAACATATGTACATCCTCAAGAACTTTCTTCTACCTTGCTCAATATCAGTTCCCGAATTAGATCGTTTTAATTCAGCCCCATATGCTTCAAGTTTGTTAAAGTCATTCTTGAAACTCCCTTCTAATTTTTCAAGAATCATCACCTTAGACCTCTTTAGCTTGGATTTTGTCACATTCAAATAAAAAACAGTTGATAATTCTCCTCTCATATCCTTTACAATGTACTTAAAAATTTCTTGTAATTTAGTTTTGAAGTATTGGGCTAATGTCTTCGAATCAGCCCTCGAATTTTTGAAGCATGGAAAACATGTATGTTCGTTTATCAAATTTTTTATACTAAATTCAGAAGTCCCTTTTTTATCCTGTGAAATATTACATTTAAAAGGACATCCAACTTGACAAACATACCTAGCCCTAGTACGATCAGTTTTTTCAATCTTTAATCCACGGTGATTAGCTACAACATAGTAGTTCATTATCTGTCTAGATTCCTCAATGGTAGCAAATGACATTCCCTTCTCTAATTCCTTATAATGCTCCAACGTATCACTTACAATACTCTTTCTTTGTTTCTTAAATAACTCAAGTCTTTCTTCATTATACTCCACATTAGATGAAGTATAAATATCACAATTAAAATCTCCTAACACATGTTCATCATCTGATGCAACTTCAACATCTACATGATATCTCTCTAAATGATGAAGAATGCTATGAGTATGAACTATCAAATCTGTATCATTTACAGCAAATAAGTCAATACTCTTAAACTCATGACAAATAAGGCATTGTAAAGCCCGAATATCTTCATCACCTTCAATTATGCAGTATCTACCAGATGGTCCAGCAACTAAGAGTTGTTTGACTTCAAAAAAACCAAGCTCCTTTTTAAATTCTTCACAAAGATCTTTGTAAGACAACAAGTCCGGATCAAATTGATATCAAATATGTATCAACTTCTTAGTGTACAATAACTGAGAAGAAAAGACCCATTCACCCCCATAATGGAAAAATAATGTTACTTTATCGATCATTCTTCAGTAATGGACACATGCCAAAAGAACAATTGAAATAATGTCAAAAACTTTAACAATAAAATAACATTTTACATGTTTTATAGAGCAAGTGTAAAAAGCCCTAAATTTAACAAATGGATACGATTCAGATTCGGGATACGATTCAAATTTGGGACCACAATAGAAAGAAACAAACAAGAATCATTAAAGTAAGAAACATTACCTATTAAACAATGTCTTTTCACAGACAAAAATAACAAATCCACATGACTTAAAACCCCAAATATATATTTCTTGAGATTCTCTACCCACCACATTAAACAAAAATTAAGCAGTAATATGAAAACTTACCTCTTTAATCTTCTCAGAAGAACTTGAAGAAGAGCCGTTAACACTCGTCGTATTAGAGAAGCGAAGAGATAAGAAAGGTGAGCGTTATGGGTTGAAGCGAGGGTTATGGGTTGTGACTTTTTCTAAAAAAGTCAAACCCGAGGGTTATGGGTTTTTTTAATAATTTGGTGGGTCGGTGGATCTTTTTTAAATTTTATTTAGAATTTTTTTAAAATGATGTGGCCGAATTAAAACATGCCATGTGTGAAAGGTGGTTTTTCAAAACCATTATTAAAAATAATGGCATGGATGGTCTTTTCTTTAACAGCAATGACATATTTGAGCCAAACTTTTAACGGATGATATAGATGAACCTTTTGTTAAAGTTTGATAGCATATTTGAGGCTTTTCCCTTATTTTTATTGAGTTTTGATAAGAGGAAAGAGGAAGAAGAAGAAGAAGAAGAAAAGGAAATCTTATTTTGATATGTCAAGTTTAATAAAAATAATGTCTTTCTCTTAAGTTAAGTGGATTGAATCTAATAAAAATAAGTTAGAGTTTGAATTATAAAATTTAATTGATATTTTAGTTGGCAAGTTTAGATTACGAAATTAACGTGACATGACTTGTGACATTACTGATATTATCTCTTTAGGACATTCACAATTTCTTAAAATGAAAATAAGAATATTTTTTATCTCAAAAGATATAAGTAATTTATTTTTCATCCTTGGGAGAAAGTTTTGACCCTTTTGCATAATTAAAATGTCAATGTGTTTTCCTTTGTTTTTAAATTAAAATTTTGGACCCTTCAAGGCAGTTAGAATTGATACTACTAAACCCTCGGATTATTCCAAAATCCAAAGCAAGATCTACTATTTCCTCCGCCGCTGCCGCTGTGCACTGCCATTGCAGCCGGAAAATGGACAAAGTGAAAAAGAAGAAGAAAACCCTAACCCCAGAAGTCCAATTCAGGTTAAGCTTAGACAATTGCTCGAAAACCAAAGATCTTTCTACCGCAATCTCCTTATACGAATCTGCTCTTTCAGAATCCTCAACAATCCGGCTTTCCAATAACCATTTCAACTCTTTTCTTTACATCTGTTCCAACTCTGTTTCAGACCCATCAACGAAGAATGCCGCTATTGAATTTGGGTTTCGAATCTTTGAACATATGGGTTCGTGCAATATAACCCCTAATGAGGCAACTGTCACGGCTGTTGCTCGGCTGGCGGTAGCAACTGATGATGGTGATAAAGCATTTGAGTTAGCTAAAGGGGTGGGGAATTGTGGGAAGTTAAGAACTTATGGACCGGCTTTGTTTTGTTTTTGTAAGATGGGTGAGGCTGATAAGGCTTATGAAGTGGAAGAGCACATGCGGTCTCTTGGGTTGCAACTTGAGGAAGCTGAGCTTGTTGGGTTGTTAAAGGTGAGCTCTTGTCTTAGTATTTGTCCCAGTTACTGCTAATTTATTGACGAGCGCTACGGTAATTTTTAATTGTATTTTGTTTAGATACTGATTCAAGATGTAGTCTTTTTCCAGTAAATATCTTGGAGCTGACAGTAATTTTGTCCCTAATAGTTTTGCTATCTGTAAATATCTCTGGAGTGATTTTGTGTGTCGGGGAAGGGGGCAAATTTGTACTACTTCTCAAATGAAAATGCACCATGTATTTTGTTTGCGGGAAAGTTCAATTTGTTAATTGATCATACTACAATGGGATTGTAATATATAGATTTTTATTTTATGTACATTTTTCTTCAAAGTATTCAATATTCAATCAAATGGGCCCAAATAGAGCCCAATGGTTAAACATGATTAATATAGCTAATCCTAACTAGTTTTGCAAGTGCTTTGCATTCGTCTGAACTTTTGTTCAGTTGGTTTGCTACCTATAAAATATCTCTGGATGTGATCGCACTTCTGTATGTGGTTGGGGTGGGGTGAGGGTGCTGTTGTTGCTAGGTTGTACTCTACTTGAAGAATTTACCATGTATCTGTTTTATGGGAAGGATACACTGATCGATAGTTCAACAAGTTGTAGTGTGCAATTTTTGGTTCAACTTTTGAACTTTAACCTTCAAGTTTCTTAGTACAGGAATGAAAAGGTCTAAATAGAGTGGCATTGTTATATAGGATTCATAATGATGACCAACTATTTGGGATTGAGGCATAATTGTTGATTGAACTTTTACCTTCTAGGTGAGTGTGGAGAAAGAAAGGGAGGATAAGGTCTATCAGTATTTACATAAACTGAGAATGTCAATCAGGAGCGTAAGTGACTCAGCAGCAGAAATCATACAGAGTTGGTTTGGAGGGGAAATGGCAACTAAGGTGGGGTTATCCAACTGGGATATGGATCAGGTGAAAGAGGCAATTTTACAAAATGGTGGAGGGTGGCATGGTCTTGGATGGCTTGGAAAGGGTAAATGGCTTG
Source organism: Solanum aculeatissimum (assembly GCA_038996855.1). Lineage (NCBI taxonomy): Eukaryota > Viridiplantae > Streptophyta > Magnoliopsida > Solanales > Solanaceae > Solanum > Solanum aculeatissimum. The sequence continues at coordinate 13,271 of JBCEWC010009329.1, forward strand.
CACAGAGGTCCCAAATAGCTCCGGATGGGAGGTGTCTAACTTGTGGGGAACAGTTGGTTTGTGTTGATATTGACAGAGCAGAGACAGAAAGATTTGCAGAGTCAGTTGCTTCTTTGGCTATGGAAAGGGAAGTCCATTCCAATTTTAAGGAATTTCAGGTGAGGAAGTTATCGTTAGTATTATGTGATTTACCATAACTATTCTATTCAAACGCAACATATATGCCGTGTCTCTTCAGTATTGTCTGAGTTTTTCTCCTAACTTCTAGAATTGTTTAGGACTGGCTGGAAAAGCATTCAGATTATGATGCTGTAGTGGATGCAGCAAATATTGGGCTCTTTCAGCAGAATTTTGCTGAGGGAGGCTTTAGTATTGCACAGGTTGATAATATTAAGTTTGCTATTTATTGCCTTTCATTTGGTTTTTCCATTTAATGTTGTTAAAGGCTTAAAGCAGCAATTTGATTCATGTTCCATCCTGTATTGCAATAGAGCAGCTTGTTGCTGTTGTGAAAGAATTGCATAGCAGGAGCAACAAGTTGCCTCTGGTTATATTACACAAAAAACGTGTCCGTACACTTTTTGAGAATGCTGGCTACAGAGAGTTGCTTGAAGAGTGGATAAATGAAAAGATACTTTACGGAACACCCTTTGGATCCAATGATGACTGGTAAAAACTGAATACTCTTTTAACTTCTCTCTTTCTCCCTTAAACTAGTTTTTCTTAAAAACTATTCTAATGAGCAAAGAAAATTGGATATAGCGATGTTATATCACCTTGATTTCCTTTACCTTTATCACTTTACATTTTACATTGTTGGGACCTCTTGTAGTCATCATTTTTGTATTGCGTTTCTTGTTGCTCCTGTGAGAATTTAAAACACTTAATTTTTTACCTGGGAAGTGATAGAATGCTCCTTTTCTTGTCTATGTGACTGGTCATATGATTTGAAAGTTATTTTCCTGTAGATTTCTCAGCAAATCCATACTATGTGACATTGTGCAATATGATATAGGTACTGGCTTTATGCAGCAGTGAAACGTAAGTGTTTGCTCGTGACAAATGATGAAATGAGAGATCACATCTTTGAGCTCCTGGGTAGTAGCTTTTTTGCCAGATGGAAAGAAAGACATCAGGTTTAATTGCTTAAACAATTTATTCCAGATATTAATTTCATTCCTTACGTTCATGTATTTATGCGTTCTTGAAATATACTGCTCCCTCTGTCCCATTTTATGTGGCACACTTTCCTTTTTAGGCATCCCAAAGAAAATGTCACCTTACTACGATTGGAAACCATTTAACTTTAAAATTTCCTCTTTACCCTTAATGAAATGATTCTCAGCCACACAAATATCTAAAAATTGTTTTAAACCACAAGTTTAAAAAATCTTCTTCTTTTTTTCTTAAATATCGTGCCAAGTCGATGGGTGCCACATAAAATGGGATGGAGGTAACATTTTTTTCTAACTTTTGTTTTCATATTTTTCCCATGATTGAACTCCATCGTTCAGATGATAGATTGATTGCAAAAATTGAAGGGATTTGGATGGTGAATTTTATTTTACTTTCTTCTTCCTTTTGGACAATGCTATCAATTCATAAGTAATAAACTGGCTTTAAAACCCTTGTGTTCTTGGATTGAAAATAATAGGAAGAGATTAAATTTATCTCAAACAACCTTCAACAGAAGAAATGTTGGTTGTCTATAATTTCACAGACAAATACAAATGAATCAGAAAATATTTCATGGTTCCTTGCATCATTTTTCTTCATCGCAAATGCTAAGTATATGTAATTCATTATCAAATTAACAGGACTTATTATGCTCCTCTATGTCCAACTACTAGACTAAGTCAGCAGAAGAACTTTATTTGGTGGCATGATTAGGCTATATGAGACGCATTATTTATTTGAACGATCTATATTTTGCATGTGAAAGTTGTGGCCCTGACACCACCGTTATAAAAAATAAATTTGATATTTTCAGGTAAAGTGGTGTATTAGCTTATGGTCTTATGCTGATCATGTTGCTGAGGTTCCTGTGATTTACAATCCTCAAGAGTGATGCATATAAACAAAATGTAGCAAAAGTTTCACGTATTTTATAAAACATAACACATAATCTGAAACTTGCCAAGCATGTAATTGTCGATAGTATTTGTTTCATTGCTCAAATTTCAGAGACTTTTGCCACAAGCTCCTATCAGTAGAAATCATACTCACGAGAAACAATTAATTCATATCTCAAATAGTGTTAGACATTTACAAAATCTTATTTTACTCTTACGCATGCTTTATGCTCATCAAAGCTTTTAAATTTGTAATTCTTCTTAGAGTATGTATACTCATTTAAACATCATGCCATTTAGCAAAAGGTCAAGTAACCACACACTTGACCTTCAAAGCTTGTGAATTTATCTCCAATCCGACAAGCTATCATCAGCTGTCCAACAAATCTAAGAAGATAGCACAAAAAAATGGTAATTTACCTATTAAAGTTCAGATGCTAATCTATAGAACCCATTCTAATAATGTGAATTAGAACTCAAGCTGTTTCTCACCTACAAAATCGGATGTATTACTAACCACTATTTGTAGTTATTTATATCCTTAGCCTTGTGCGTTCTAGGACATTGATATTTGATCTTGTTCATAACTCTTCCATAGTTCCATGTGTATTCTTATTGTCTCAATTCTTCCTCCAATGCCCTAAAATGAAGACCTTTAGCATATCATGCCAGCTGTAGCAGTCTTAAGCAAATTGTTCTGTGTCTTGGAGTTTTAATCTTCCGAAATTGTGACTAAGTATTTCTTTATTTGTTTGTAAAAATAAAACATTGAAAAACTGAGGTGTTTGTTATTTTGGCACTATGTTTGCACTCCTATGCATAAAACATTTTTACCATTCTAAAAGTAGTAGTCTTTTTGTTTCTACCTGAGGAGATTATGACTCATGACATCTGGTTTGGTCATTTTCTTTTTGCTGGGTTATACCTCTTTCAGCTGGTGTGGCCAAACTTTTAACTTTAGGTGAAAATTGTCTCAAAGTACTAGGTTACTGTTTTAGCTGAGAGGTGGATAATACTAGCCAACTGAGCTATGCAAGGTTTTGTTAACTGTACAGCTATAATGTTGAAAGTTCAATTTAGTTGCTGAAACAGGAGCAGTTTCAGATCTATTTTATCCATTTACTCACCAATGAATGACCGTATAAATGAATGTTGGATAAGGTCTTATCTATGTCATAACGACTTCAAAAATTGTTTCAGGCACTTGCTTATTCATCTATGTATTTTTACCTTTTAGGTGGGTCTGTCTCTAGGCTCTCTCTTTCTTTCATAATTTGTCTGTAGGCTTTTTATGCACTCTCCTCTTATAATGTTTACAGTTAGTGGTAAATTGTTGTATGGTGTTTCAGTCTTGGTAATTTATTAGTTGATGATTCTTAATGAATAATGATAAATGTGGAACAAAGAAATAATTTTGCTAAGTTGATGTGTCTTGGTAATCTTGTAGGTCAAGTACACTTTTGTTAAAGGGGAGATTAAGCTTCTGATGCCACCCGCATATTCTGTTGTCATTCAGGTAAACCGTCTTGCTCTCAGTCCCTTTTAAACAGCATTCTTTCCTTGACAGATGTTTCTTGTTCATAGTTGTCTATACAGATGAATGTCTATACTATTTACTATATCAACATCTCGATTATGTCTTTTCTTCGTGTCTCCAGTCTTGCATGTTAGTGTCAATATGCATTTTTTCTTACCAGAAAATGAAAAAGAAGTGACGTATTTCTTTGTTGCTGATTGGTGAGTTGAAATGATCAAAAGATGTCCTAGCTATTGTTACCTTACTGAAGGACATTAATACTTCTGTCAATTCGTGGGAGTTTGATCTTTTTCCTCAATTCGCATCTTATACCATATTGAATAATGAATATCCCTTCACAAATTTCTGCAGGACGTAACTTTAAATTGTTTGGACTGGTAAACAAAAAATGATTGATTCTGAACTTGTATGAAAAAATAGATCTATTATGACCTATTGAGTAATTCCTAATTACATGTCTATCTATGCTTTTGAGTTGTCAGTTAATGTATCAATTTACTAGTACTGTAGTCTGTATATATTTACATTCTCATATTATTATATGTCTATTTCAGGAATCTAAGAACGGGTCGTGGCATGTGCCTCTGGCAGCTGAGGCCATGGAGGAGGAGTCTTCAAGAACTTGGCTCTGCATCACCAGACAAGCTTCGTGTGAATCCGGCAATAAACAACATGCAAGCGTAGTAGAAGCTTCTCAAGTTAGTGAACTTGATCAAGTTACAGCATCTTGCCATTCAGCTGGTTTTACAAGTCAGAATGGCGGCTTAAATGGATATTCTGGTTTGACTGGTAAAAGGAAAGAGAGGTCCCCTTCTCCATCTCCATCTCCATCTCACTCCAGTCTACAATCTTGAAAATTTGAAGGTGATGCCTTTTCCAGAGCCTTACCACTGCATGCATTATCCGGTCATGTTGCTCAACTGTCACCTTGCTGTGCTTATTTTCTTTCTTTTTAATATTAATGAATTGGAAAAGATATATTGGTGTTCTTCAAATGAACACATTAAGATTTGTCTTTCATTAATTTATTTGAGATGTTAAAGTTGAAACTTTAACAATTTAATTGACCGGCAGAGGGATACATTATCTTCATCACCACTCTTATTTCTTTTTCCCTGTGTTGACAACTTGGCATCCCAAGTTTTTCTATGTTGAGGTTAGTCGTCCATCGCTAGGTGCTGGTGTTTCTGAAGAGGTTTCTGACAGACACATAAAGAAGAATACATTCATACATATGTGCTTTTGATTGAAATAGAACAATTCTTTAATGTGTCCCTGAGGATACAACAAATTAAAATAGATACATTGAAAATGATAAGCAACAAAGAAAATTTGATACTTAATAACCATCCACCTAAAATTTAAATTATTTAATAGGAAATACAAATTTCTTTTCCACTTTCTTCACTAGAATACATATTTTACCAACCCAGGTATGTGAATGTTTTTAAAATAGTGTTCCCAGTTGATGCTCCTGGGGTTGAAATTGAACAAATCTATTTCAATGCCAGACTCCACTGCTGCTCTGCGTAATTTCTCTGTATTCATGTCATCATATCTGTCACAAATTTTCCAAGATTAGTATTATATACATGGTGAGAGACCAAAATATAAAGATATATGTAATTTACTTACACTCCCTTGAAAAATAAATACGGCGCGTAAAGATCTACCAACCGCATCACAAACTTGATTTTCCTGTCAAGCTCTGAATATTTGTCTTGAAAGAATTGGCAGAGTAGTGTGTTAACTATGTCTAATCCCTGTAGAAGGCCAGTTTCATTTCATGTTAATCACATAATATTAGGAGGGGGAAAGCCCGGTGCACTAAAGCTCCCGTTATGTGCAGGGTCCGGGGAAGGACCTGACCACAAGAGTTTATTGTACGCAGCTTTGCCTTGCATTTCTGCCAGAGGCTGTTTCTCAGGCTTGAACCCGTGACCTCCTGGACATATAATATTAGGAGGAGGAAGAACATATTTCATTTATCACCTTTAAAGG
>JBCEWC010009330.1:0-18877 GCA_038996855.1 Solanum aculeatissimum
TTCTTTTATGGAGAATTTTTATAAATAGCTTAGGCTTGAAACTTAATATGGTCAAATAGTTATATTTTACATAATTATACGACATAACCTTAGTTATGTGACCTGGAGGGGAGGGAGGAGAGAGGTGAGCGAGAGAGGGTAGAAAGTGGAGAGACGTGAATTGTATATGTATATCTGTCAAATTGACTATGTATATCTGTCGAATTGACTATGCATATCTGTCAAAATAATTGTATATATGCAGTCGGTATACATATGTAATTGTATATCTGACAAAAAATTGCAGAGAGAGAGGAAGAAAGGAGAGCGAAAATAGCAACAAAACTCTAACTATAGCTATAAATTGTAATTTTTTCAAACTATAATTGTATAATGTAAATACATATCATATGTTTGTCTAGTTACGTTATTTTTCCTTTTTTTCTTGACTTTTGGGCTTTGAAGAACTTTTTAAGTTTTGAAAGTGTTTGAATAACAAACAAAAAAACAAAAAGTGTTTAAGCAATTTCTTAAAACTAAAATCGGTAATATTAACCTCAAATTCAATGTACCAAAAGTTTCATCGAAATTTGCAAAAACTTTTGTTACCTGCAACTAATTAATTACATCAAATAATTTATTATTATTATTATTATTACTATATGTTATTTATTGAAAAGTAAAAACCATTAAATATCTATATAATTAAAAATTTTACATGATGATTTGAATATAAAAATCAACACAAATAAATTAAAAAGTATTCCACAAATCAAAACATAAAACAATAATATATTGTGTGAAAATAAAGTATAAGAATATTAAGAATTTAAACTCAGACTAAGAAGGTAAATAGTTTGAACCATGTGATTCGTAAATAATCAAATCGAACCAAATAATTATATATATAAATTTTATAATTATTTAAATAGTATATAGATATTTTGTTATATTTTAATTAACTAAACATTTTAACTTTACAATTTATATTTGAAAATTCTCTTGTTAATGTTTTGTTATATAATTTTCTTGTACCCCTTTCCCGGATAGTTATTTGATTGTTGAGCTAGGTTGAATTTTCTTCTATATAGATAAAGATTTAATCTTTGGTGCATAATGATTTTAGTATTGTTTAACTAAATCACTTTGTTTGTGTAATAATAACTCTAATATTATTGTTTAATTGAACTCACAGTATTTTTTGTGAATTGTTCATGTACTAGATTAGATGTCTATATCTATTGAGATTTGTATGCTCTCAAAAAACTTATTACTTTCAAACCAAAAAAATAAACCAAACCGAACCGACAATAACCAACTGACAGTTATTTTTTAAATTTGGTTTGGTTTCATTTTAGAAATTTAAAAATCGACTAAATTGGTTTGATTATGATTTTAACCAATAACCAATCCAAATCGAACCATGAACACCTCTAACTATAACTATAAAGCATAATTAAGATATTTTTGAGTGGTTATATGCAAAAATTTCTCTAATTTTTATTTGTGAAATTTGAAAATCAAAATTTCACTAATGTCTACTTGTGAATTACCCCTTTATTTTCATTCTCATTTTTTTTTCTTTTTTTGCAGCTTGTGTAAAAGCAACCACAATTTACTTCTTGTTGTGCTCAATAGGGTGCCAAGGTGGTTATGGATATCATTATAGAGCCAAACTGAGAAAATTGTTAGGTTTGCCAAAGGAAGTTTGTAAAGATAACATAGTGCATGGCTTCTGCTGTTTTTGTGCAATTTGCCAAGAGCATAGACAACTTAAACACCATGGAGCTGATCCCACCATTGGTAATTACTTAAAACTTTCATCATCAGAGTTTAAGTTACATGCACTGACAATACCGATAATATCATTTTTGAGTCTAAGAAATATAGGTTATAAAATGTTGTTGTGCTCTTATAGAATATTTTTAAAATATTTTATTTTTAGCACCCGACAATATTTTTAAAGATGGTTAATTTCCAAAGGCCAACTAAGTTGTTTGATTGTACAACTACAGGTTGGAAAGCAAATGTAGAGAATTGGAGAAGCCAAGCGGTAACTGTTCCTCCATTTTTTGAACCACAAATGATGCGTTAGACCGGGCAAGGCGGGTTCAGACTTAACCTACATCACTCCGTTTTACATAGTAATTTTTTCTGTTTTCAACTAGCCCCGCATAAACCTAAAACACCCCTAGAAACTTGAAATACCCTCCTTCCCCTTTCTCTCGATTTCGCTCACCTCTCTCCTATAATATGTAACATAATTTTAACAAACTATAGTTATTTTAGCCTTGTTATTTTTTTTATTTTGATAAGTCAGACATGCCATTATATAGTACTAAGTATCAAAAGATTGTTCATGATCGTCATTGCGTGCCATATCAGTATTTACTTGAGCCACATCCCGGCTTAGGGAAATTAAAACATATGAATTTACTTGACGTACATAATTAGTTCCTACACTGTGTGCTTCAATCTGATTTCTAGCAAACACTGGTGGGACTACAAAAATCATAGTATTGTCATTGTCTTTCCTCTGCATTCCTTCCTTTGCAAGCAAGTCTGCCACTTGATTTTGCCTTATTATGTTTCAAGTGTATGTTTTTTTAAAAATTCTCAAAAATATATAGATTAATACACACCACGAACTCAAAAAATTCAAAATTTCTATTTTGGGTCCCTAAAATGCCAAAAGAATAACATCAGTAATGACGAGGATATATGTATTGATTACAAAAATTGTTTAGGATGGACACTTAAAACGACAGTTTTTATCTTTTTAGTTAACGGAGAAGGATCAAATATACCCTTGTACTATTAAAAATAGTTTAGATATGTCATTCGTTATACTTTCAGTTCAAATATACCTTTTCTTATTATATTTTGGCATAAATTTATCCTTAATATTAACGGTTGGTAAAAAAATTCATATGTAAAGATAAAAATAGATTAAACTAATTCTTCTCTATGACTTTTCATCTTATAAAAACTTTTAGTGTGACTATTCTTAATTTTCTTTAAAAATGATTTCAAACTATCTTTCTAAAAACAAAACAACTAACTTCCGTTTCACATTTTATTTGTTGTTCCTCCTTTTTTTTTTTTTTTTTTTTTTACAAAACTACCTATAAATTAATATATTTTTTTATAAAAAAATTCATAATATTATAATCGTGAAACTAAAAGAACAACTTATGTATTTATTTTGTTAACCAAACTCATCAATATGTAAGTGATTGCTTATCCATTTTCATCGTCTGAAGTACTCTTTTCCATGATCTACAATTTAAACTCATCAATATTTAAGCAACATTAAAAGTGAAAATAATGTATCCAAAAGAAGAAGAAAAAAGTCTATCATTTGACCATTTGTTAAAATCAAGGGTAAATTTATTCTAAAGTATAACAAGAGGGGTATATTTGGATTGAACGTATAACGGGAGAAGTATATTTGAACAAAAAATATAACGAAGGGTATATTTAGACTATTATAATAGTACATGGATATATTTGACCCTTTTCCTTTTATTAAATAAGATAACTTTTTTTATTGTTTTAGACATATTACATAAATTAAAAATAAGAAAAAGTTCAAAAAATGAGAAAAAGAATAAATAAGAATCCTAGCATTTGAGAGGTGCCATAGAAAACATATTACATTTTGGAACAATTTTAAATATATATAATAAACTAATTAATTTGTGATAAATATAATCATGTTTTATTTACACAAAAAATGTTCAAAATCATGAAAGTATATTGTGACTATACAATTTACCTTATTAAAAGGTATAAAAAGTATACATAAACTATACAATATAAATTATTTATACATAAAATATTCATTGATTATACATTGTTATACGCTTAAAAACTGAACATAAAATATTAGATTGCGAAGTAGCTATATTGACCTTATATCACCTCTAGCAAACATTAGAAGGTCATGTTGTTTTTATAAAATGTGTACATTTAATTTTTATAATTAATTAAACTTCGAAATTAATTACCTGTGTTTAAATATAGATTAATAAATACATATTATTACTTCCTTGGTTCTAGTAATACCTTTTAACTTGACATAATATTTAAAATAAAAGAAAGACTTTAAAAATTTATAAACTAAAATAAATATTAGATATTTGCATGGCTGAGATTCATTTCATCAAACATAAATAAATAAAATTTAAAGTTAAAAGGTGATTTTTTTAAAAACAAACTTAAAAAAAAAACTACATAAAATGAAAAAGAATAAATATTACATATCTTAAACACGTAATCTAATATTTTATTACTAATAAGAAAAATACTTTTCAAATATTAATTTTTATTTTAAAATTTAATTCCGAAAAATAAATGAGAAAAAGAGAGGGAGAGATAGGCCTGAGATAAAAGAGGATGTAGGGATAGGACCTTGCAACTGTGTTTCAATGGCGTCCCCTTTATGCTGTTCCATTTTCTCTCCAAATTTCACTCACTCATTCCGAAATAAAGCTTCCTTCCATAACCATCACACAGTTCGTTCCCCAATTTATGCTACACTCACTCGCATTGCCGCAAAGAAGAATGTCTCCATGGTTAGTTCAATTCTGCACAAAATTTAGCTATTTTTCAAGTTTTGAGTCTGTTTAATTTTCATCATTCTTTTCTGGTGCCATGGCATAATACATGAACAAACATTCAAACTTAGACTCAACTAGTAACCAAACACTCTAACTTTGAGAGTGTACGTATAAGACACATCAAATAATCATTCATATACCTACAAATTTTATGTGCCATGTTAACATCAAGTTGGAGTGTGTAGTTGTTTATTGAGACCAAGTTGAGGTGTTTAGATGTGCACTTTTAAAGTATAGTGCTTACTTGTTAGTTGAGGCTAAGTTTTGAATGTATGTTTATGTATTGTGCCATCTATGCTCGAATTGTGAATAGTTAGATTGTGTGATTCTACTCATAACTCCATTTGTTCTAATTTTTGTGATACATTTTCTTTTTAGTCGGGCCAAAAAGAATATCATTATTTTTCACATTTAGGAACAATTTACTCATTAATGACATGATTTATAGTCACACAAATGTCTAAGACTTGTTTTAGATCAAAGTTTCAATAGTCTTTATTCTAACTTAAATGAGGTAATTATTGCAATCATTCAGCCTGTGAGGAATCTGATTAGGAGGTAAAAGTGTGGAACTTTTGTGTCAATCCAAATTTGAAGAATTGGTATTCCTTGCTAAAGATTTATATCATCCCAAATCTTCTCAAGTGTATGAAAATGTTCAGCACTGTGAAGGTTTTAGATAAGGCATGTAATGTTTTCAAACGTTAATACAACAACAACAACAAACCCAATATAATCCCACAAGTGGGATTGGAGAGGGTAAGATGTATTGAGCCTTATCCCTACCTTTATGGGGTAGAGAGGTTGTTTCCAACCTTCGTCAGCCCTATTCCTTTATGCGGGCTTGGGACCGGTAATGTGAACGAGCTCACACAAGCGGAGTTTGTCTTCAAAGGTAAATGTATACATAAAATTAGTTAATGAAGAAATGCAAACTGTAACATAAGCTATGGCATTTCTGATTTTCCATGTGATACACATAATGCATATGAAACCATATTTTGGGCTTATCTTCTTTTTTTTTTGTTATCTCAAATAGAACTGTTGACATCTCTCTCTCCCTCACCATCTCACATTCATATTTGCACCTGTATAAACATCTTATTAGAGAACTCACATTCCTGATTCAATGTTGCTTCAAAAATGATTAAAATACAATTTTTATAACCCTCTCAGCTCCTTGATGGGTTTTCAGTTATGCAGGAATTGACAAAGAGGCCAACTGCTCCTTCCATTTTGTCAACACATTTGGAGAGTACAGTCAAGCAATTTCAGAGTTTAATGGCGGTGATCATTGTCTTTATTGAAATTGCATCTCCAGTACCTTTGTATGGCTGGCAAGATTTGTCCATTTCTCCTGCTGAGGCAGTGCTTTATTCCCCTGAAACAAAAAATCTCCCTAGAACAGGAGAATTAGCTCTCAGAAGAGCTATCCCAGCGAACACAAATATGAAAAATATACAGGTGGTCTTATTTTGTTCTGCCTAACTATTCTATTTAATATTTTCCTATTTGGTCGGGAAGATAGTAACTCATGAAGTATCATATTCCTCTTTATTATCTCGCAGGATTCTCTTGAGGACATCTCGTACTTGCTCAGGATTCCACAGCGAAAACCTTTTGGAACAATGGAGGGTAATGTGAAGAAAGCACTTAAGGTATTGCATGATATTTTTGTCACAATCAAATTATATATAAGAAACTTTAGGTTTGATCCTCCAGCAAGTTAGTCATTCTTCGACATGGATCTCAGCCATCCAACAGACGTGTTGGGTATCAGGTCATTTCCATTCAGTAAAAAGAATAAAATAGCTGCTCATTTATGTTTGTTTTCCAGAAAGATCATCTGTGCTACAAGGAGGAAATCTTTTCTTTCATGTTTTTCTTAAACTATCCATCAAACAGAGTTAATAGTATAGAGAATTCAAAGAGTCTCAAAGATGTTGACGTTGCATGCCAACTGACTGTAATGGATTGTTTGGTTCTGCATATAACAAATAATAAAATCACTTGTAGTGAAAGGATGTGAAGTTATTAACCTCTCTTATTCTGTGTCCAATTCAAATTAAGTATATGATTGTAGTTATATTAGCTTCTCTGAAAATTATACCTTTAAAAATTAGATAATCATCATAGAAGTACGTATTAAAATAAAAAACTAGTTGGGGTGACAAGGTTGAGTAGATGGATTGTTGGAGTTGGATATGGGGTTTGGTGAGGTGATCGAGATGGGCAAAGTAGAGCGAAGAAGCATTTTTTTCCTTTTGTCTCTGAGGTCATCATGATCTCTCATGGGATGAAATAACCCCCTTGGCCTTGAAGTGAGATAATGATCTGGTATCGATCAAATATAGATGAATTGGTTTGAACTGTATCCATTGGAATAAGTTGCAATCAGATGATAGATATTAATCTGGCATTCATACCCCCACCCCATAAAAAAAAATAATCTGGCAGGGAATATTTTTGCACATTTTGACATATAATTACTATTCTTTTAATCTCATGTGAAGGTTTTACACTAATCAAATATGAAATCAGAACTATGCACATTATTCTAATGCTTCAATATCTCTTCAGATTGCCGCAGATGAAAAGGCATCCATTTTGGCTAGCATACCAGCTGAACTGAAAGAAGAGGGTTCAGTCTTGTACACATCTCTTATAGATGGCAAGGTAACATGAAACCACTTAGATTGTTTAGTTTAAAAGTACTTTAGGTTAGATAACTTCATTTCACACTCCAGGTTGTCGCCAAAGTTGTATCAGTGTCGAGTTCCAATCTCTACTATCTACAGTTTAGATCCCAAGAGGGAAAAAAGAAAAGAGAAAAAAAAAAAAAAACTAGGAACTATTATATATGTGATTCTTTAGTTTATTGAACCAATATCAGTGATGGCTATCTGATGCGAGAGCACATCTGTTGTTGCTTTACTACATTGTTTTGCTGCAGAAGTTTGTGAAATTTTATGCACTTGTGATAGTACATATGTCAATTTGCATGATTATATTCCAGTTATACTCTTTATCATGCATGAATGAATAATATGATGTCAATGCAACCAATCAGGGTGATGTTTTGTCTATCTCACAGATTTCTTAAATTTCTTAGAGAAATCATCCAAACAGATGATATCTTTTAACACAAATTTTAATGAAATCAAGATGACTTTTTTTATCTTGTCAGGGTGGATTACAGAAACTTCTACAGTACATAAAGGATAAAGATCCAGATAAAATATCAGTTTGTCTTGCATCCACACTAGATACTGTTGCACAGCTGGAGTTGTTACAGGTACTTATGAGCTCCTTTGAACATTGAACACCTTTACAACTAATGCCCATGACATCATTCTGTGAATAGTGTCATTCTTTTGTGGTGAAAACGGGCAAATCGGTAATGGAAAACACAGTTTCTTTGTTTGAATTGTTCACAAGAAAAAAGAATTATACTAAGGTTCACATTGATGCCCTTAGGAAATGATACTGTGCTTTGGGAATATAACAAAGGACAAAGCTTGAGGCAAAGAGTCCATAGCATCAAACTATCCAAATCTCTCATGCATTATGATTTTCACAATTTTACATCCTCTAGTAACATTATCAGTGTAAAATTTCTAATGTAGTTAATAATATCTCAAAGACATAATCTCTCTACAGGCCCCTGGGTTATCATTTTTGTTGCCTCAGCAGTACTTGAACTACCCAAGGTAAGGCCCTCGTGATTTCTCTTCTAAATATAGCATTTAAAATTTAGTCGCATAAATTGTTGTCTTTCCCCTCATCTTTTTTATTTTATTTATAACAGTGCCAGTGGGGTCTAGGTAATCTTGTGCGCACCTTGACTAATACTGTCCGCTTTCATTGCTCTCTCTCTCTCTCTCTCTCTGTTTAGACAAGAAGAAATGACTGTTCTCTGATTTTTGGGATATTTTTACTGAGATACCAAGGCATGGATTGGTAGAGGTCCTCTACACAGTGGAAAGTGCTGGCATGTTGCAGATGCACTTGTGTAACTCCTTTTTTAAAAGCAGCAGCACCAAGGAGGTACTGCTTATGTATAAAAGTTGCTGGAAGTGGTTTCTTTAAGGACATAAGGATCATAAAAGGTCCAGCACTATCTATATATCATTTAAAAAATAATCCTTTCTCCAAATCTTTAAATTTCAATGCACCTATACTTACCGAAGATACATTTTTTGATCTCTCCTTAACGAACCTATGGTTTCTTTCTTACCAAAAATAAGAACAACATACCCAGTAGAATCCCACAAAGTGGGGTCTGGAAAGGAGGAGTGTACGCAAACCTAACCTCTACCTCTTGGCGATAGAGAGGTTGTTTCCCGAATACCTTGGCTCAAGTGAAGCAAATCAAAGTAGTAACTGAAAGATAAAAAAAGGCAGTTAAGAAAAACATGACAACTAATAGGAAAGCAGTGCGGAGCATATATGCTAGGAACCGTAACAAAGAGGAATGGTCTTCCAGATCTTTTTCTACTCTTGCCTCAGCCTTTGCCCTGCCAATTGCACACAGCTTACTCCAAGTTCCTAGGCATTACCACACTGTACCTGATAAAGGCTCAAAACACACACGAGAGTTGCCTAATATATTTGCCATGTAAAACGTGATTCATAGTTTCTGACTATTCCTTACATGGAGAGCACCAGCTGCACATACGGAAACCTCCCTTTTGCATGTTATCTTATGGTCAGCCATGATTTATGTATGGCTGTCCAATCAAAGCACGTTACTCTAGTTGGAGCTTTGTTTTTTCAGATCATATTCCATGACTACTTCTAGTCCCTCTTGCTTCCTCTCTTAATAGATAAGACATCACTGAGAATTACCTGTCCTTCTTTACTGTCCAGAAGAGGAATCTTTTGGTCATGCATCCAGATTACTCGTAATATTTTGAGTAATGAATAAACTCTTTCAACATCCCAATCATTAAAATTCATCTGAGTTGAATGTTCCAGCCCTTTTCACTACAATATTCAGCAATATTACTGTTTTTTGCTGATTTCTGTGCTATATCGTTCTGAAAAGATTTCTGCTAGAGTGTCCTCCCATGCCATTTATGCAGCCCAGCCTTAGTTTTCCTTCCATTACTGGTAGGGAGTCATTACTTTATTCTGGAATTCACTCCATAAACATTTGTTGTGTTTCCAAATGTCCACACCATGAGAAGAAGCGATGCTTAGTTTCCAGCAGTTCTGCATCCCATGATTATGCTTGATCACATGCCTCCATAGTTCATTCCTTTTATCATTGATTCTCCAAAATTCTGAACAGCAAGCATTTGTTATGTAATCATAGATTTTAGATAACTCGTCCTGCTGACATTTCTTGCATCAATCCTTGCCATTTTAGCAGAGGGATCTTCCTTCCTGATTTCCTTCTCAAAGAGTTCCTCTCCTGATCTTGTTCAATTGTTTCTCTACTCTTGCTTGGATAGATGTGAGTGAAATCAAGTAGTCAAAGATACCATCAAGTGACTATTCACTAGTGTTATTTTTCCAACAAAGACGACACTGCTTCTTCCATGAACTTACTTTCTCTCACATTTCTCTAATTCCAGACTCCTATGTCTTCATGTATGGATCCTTATGGTTGTTCAAGGTATACTGTGGGGAAAACCTTTAACCTTATGGCCATTGTCTCTGCTAACTCCTGAATGGTCTGGTCTTATCTGCCTTGACTGAAAAGTTAAAACAGTAGACCTCTTCAAATGTAATAGCTGCTCCTACTCTACATCACGCAAGACCAGAGTATCTACATAAAGAATATGATAAACATCCACCTGTTGACTTCTCTTTTCCTAACATCTTGATAGTAAGATAGAACATTTTAATTTGTAAACCAGCAAAAAGAGAATGCTAGTCAAAAGTACATCCAAAGGATTGAGGTCTTTACAGGTTGTGTAGAATGCTAAGAAAGTCAATCATGTCTTCAGCTTCTAATAAATTAGCTGATGTCATGTTGCAACAAAACTAGTAAAAGTTTATGGTATCAATATTGAATCCTTTCTGTTGAAGACATAATTAAGTAAAGCGTTGCGCGTGATCAAAGCGTGTACCTCGTTTGTTATAGATTAATAATTCACTAATTTTGATAAATTATTTATTTATAAAGGTCCTATATATTGAGAGATTCTATCACTAATTAGAACCCATGGTAAATTAGAATTTTTCTTAGCGGTTGTAGGGTATTTTCTTTATTCAAATAAGGAAAAAGTAGAAGTTTATCAAATAAGGAAGATTTAAGAGTCTTTCCATGGCTAAAAGTCCTTATTAATTTTATCACTTCTTTCCATATATTTTAAAAGTCAATATTATAAATATAATTAAATAATAATTTAAAGAAAAATGGTGAAAAGACGATTTTATCTAAAGCAGAGTCTTTTAATGAAGGGCAAAAAGGTCAAACAACATTTCTAAGGGTTTTCACACTTTTAATATAGTATAGATAGATATAGATATAATATGCTATATAGCAACAGATGAGTTGGTCACACTAGAGCAAGCAGAGGTCCTGGGTTCGAGTCTCACTACCGACCATCATCAAAAGAAGAATTTCATGTGCTTGCTTTTGAAAAAGAATAAAACTCACATACGCGGGGGGTGTGTCGAAGACATAATTAATTAAATAAAGTATTCTTGCTCTAACGACTTAAACTTTTGGATGAGCAGTCAGAAAGTTCAACATTTTCAACCAGTTTTAAGCTAAAGTTTTCCATGACCATTATAGATGGAAAAGATGAGAATTGATTACCTCTTCTCAAGTCTCTGTGTTGCGGAAGATCCTACAGGTGAACCTTCAATGATTATTGAGATTGTTCAGAGTACAGTTTACTTAGACTTGTAGCTCCACTTTAGAGAAGATTTCAGTGCCAAAATGTTTGCGGAGATTGCGTAGAACTGCAGGGGTAACGTAAAGGGTTTTGAGATGTTTGTAATTGCCAGATGTGAGTTTTAAATTAGACAGGGACAGACTAAATCACTAAATGATACTCATGATATGACAGGATAAACATATTTCTGGATATGAACAAATCTTCCTATGGGGAATACGTGTAATACTGAAAAGATGACAAATTGTGTACATCGTAGGCGTGGACCTTAATTTCTTGTTCAACTTTTCCCCTTCCCGTCCCTCAAACAATCATTGGTGTAGGTTCTGTCAAATTACCAATGAGACAATGACATCAGATCTTTGAAAGGAGATAAAGCAACATTTCCTCTTATTACAGAGTGAGTTGCTTAGTGACAAACATGTACATACATCGATTATAAAATCTGAGGATTATATCTGCATAGTAAATGTGCCTTGTTGATACTTACGGTGCCTTTTTATATCCAAATGTTCACATTATGGCTTCTTATCACTTCAGCAGCAAAATTATTGCATTTCTATGTAGAAAAACTTGAGTTGGGTTGTTTTTTTTAACGCACCACCCTGCGTTCAAGTTATAATAACAATATTAAAACAACTACTTGAAGAGTTTTTTGGGGAAGATGGCTTGTGTTATATTCTTCTACTAAATGCGTCAGGCTCACAGGGAGAGGAATAGTTGAATTTACAGTTGAGAAAGTAGATGGTTCAGCATTTTCTCCTGAAGCTGCTGGTGAAGCCAAAAGCACTGCAAAAATTCAGGTATGCTGAATCCTTTACTTGAGAATCAGATTAAAACAGTGGTGACCTGGGTGGGTGCCATGAAAATCTCTTGCACTGTCCATTTCTTTGTTTATTCCTCCGTTCTGAATTTGATAATTGGCACACGGGTTCTTTGCACTTCACTACTCCCATTCTTCTGGCATACCCCCTGGTATAGATATCTGTTGATGCTATTCAAATGTCCAGAACAGTCCCATTCTTCAGCAGATTACTAATGAACACATATAATTGAGATAAAAGTTTGTTGCTTTTATATGATGAAGAATTCCCCAATTAAACATTTGCTTCTGCGTTTCTGAGGGGATGACAATTTCTGTCATATAATAGAGCTTACACCAGAAGAGTGGTTTCTATTCTACTATTATAACTTCTAATATTCTGCAGACAGATATTTAGTCTAATACGAAAGTATTAACTGTATAATGACATCATGCAGGTTGTTATAGATGGATTTTCAGCACCACTGACTGCAGGGAACTTCGCAAAACTGGTAAGGTAGTGAAATCTCACTTCATCCTTGTAAGTACTCATTATGCAACAAAAACAATAACTATACCTCAATCTCAAACTATTTTGGGTTGGCCATATGATCCTAAATATCATTGTGGTCCATTTGGGTCCACTTCATTATAATATCAGTAAGTTGTTTTTCAGGACAGATCGGAGGATTGTAAATATTCATCATGACGTGTGAAAAATATTCAACCACCTTTAAGTGAGAGCTGAGTGCAATTTTCTTGCATTCTCTTGGCATCACTTTGCGATTGTGTAGTCCTCAACATGTACTTCAGCAAAATTTAGAAATTGTTTGGTTCTTGCATGTGTATGTCTACATTCTACACTCTCCTTGTTGATGTTTTCTTTTGTCTACACTCTACATTTAATGTTTTCCATCTTGTTAGTTCTCTCTGTGGAGAGTTTCTTTCCTCTGTCGGATAAGAAACATCTACATCCCAGAATAAAGGTCTTTTGTACTACTGTGATTTTGATAACTCAACCTCAAAAGCTAGTTCATAAGGCAAGGATTGTCCAACACCATTTAAGGAGGCAAATAACACCATCTCATACTGTTGTGGGATTCTTAACACCATGCCAAGATTGGACATCTGAAACACGTAAATATATCATCAGAGGAGAATATTGGGGAAACCAGGAATTGGAATGAGTCTCGCTCTAATACCACATTAAGAAATGAATCTTGGATCTAACTCAACTGCAAAAGCTAGTTCATGAATTAAGGATTGCCCACAACCATATAAAGATGCAAACAACTCCATCCCTCACTGATGTGGGACTCTTAACAACTTCTAATAATTTCTCCCTTATTTTCCCCTTTAAGGATGACTCTGTACTTCCATTAGACAAACTGATCAGACTTCAGGTATTTCTTCACATGAAGCATGTTCAACATCTAAAGGTGGCCTTTTCTTCTTGCATTTACCACATCTTTTTTTCTGGACCTGATAACTACTTTACTTGAAGAGTATGGTGGTTGTAGTTTCCTTTGCGTAGCTCTAGTTTATCAACTTCCCCACTGTGCTAAAATATGGAAAACCATCATTGTGATGTTTTCTGGAGTTATGTTTACACAATGAGAGCATGGGAAGTAATTTTTGCATTTCTTGATTTTGGTATACTTGCTGACCAAAGATGAATGTAACTAGTGGTCCCTGATGTTTCGAGCTACTATCTCACTGTGATCTAGTTCTATATGTTGTTACGTATGTGGCTCGTAAAAGCTTGCATTCTTAAGGCTGCTCATCTTTAGATTTATTTTGAATAAGAATTTCTGTCTTGTAAAAACAAATCTATAATCTTTAGGTGGTTGATGGGGCTTATGATGGGATGAAGCTAACTTGTGCAAACCAAGCAATTCTTTCAGACAGTGAGGTGGGCAAGTCCACTGGGTACAGTGTTCCCTTGGAAATCAAGCCAGCCGGACAATTTGAGCCCCTTTACAGAACAACATTAAGCGTTCAGGTATCCACAGGTTTCATGGATAATAACAGACCGTTCTTTGGTGTTTATTTCTCTTGTGTGCGCTTATGGTTTATTCCTTTTGTTACGGAAGGATGGAGAACTGCCTGTGCTCCCATTATCCGTTTACGGTGCAGTTGCAATGGCTCATAGTGATGTATCGGATGAGAATTCATCACCAAGTCAGTTCTTCTTCTATCTTTACGATAAGAGAAATGTAAGTAGCAAATAGACTTCTCTTTCTGTTCTTCTTGTATTCCTAAAGTTACCACTTTGAATCTTGCTATAGATTATCCCCACCTAACTTATCCAATCGAAATGCTGTTTCTCAGTCTGGCTTGGGAGGACTGTCGTTTGATGAGGGTCAATTTTCAGTTTTCGGGTATGGTTTCCTGCAACTCTGCTGGTCTGATAATTTGTGAAAACCTATTTTATCTGCAACAAATTGCTGATTGTAGTCGTACTACTGCTAACTTATGCTATGATGCACAGATATACCACTATTGGGAGAGATATCCTTCCTCAGATCAAAACTGGTGACATAATTCGATCTGCAAAACTGGTGGAAGGAAAAGACCGCCTCGTTTTACCACCACAGGAGAACTAACCTTGTTATATCCTCAATTTTTTGAAAATTGTACATGTCATTCTTTCTTGCGGTTCATTTATCAGTACCAAAAATGGATGTTGCTTCTTGTAAAACAGAACAAATGAAGTGTTTGATTCTTGATGTGTACCACCTTCACTATGTTTTCAGTGCAAATTGGATTTCACTTTGCTGAGGATGATAATATATTGGAGATCATAGTAGCATAGACTATAGAATAAACCAATGAAAAATTGATATATTGAGTTTCTTTTTTACATCCAAGTAGCTACAGAAAGACAAAATTTATGCTGCAGACATATTACAAAGGCGACTAGGAGTTGGCTTAAAATCCAACCATCTCAAAGTTGGTCGACGAGCTGGTGGTGTCAATGCCCTCTTTATGATCTCTGTGTTAGCTGATCCATGAACTTTTCGTAGACTATAATGACTTGTTGCTGTTGTCCTCCTCACTGGTCGTCTTGAAACGTGTGGTGATGAATCTCTTTGTTGGAATCTTGGTGATGCAGGAAACTTCCTCTCTGGCTTGTTGGTGCGACCAATTAGTGGTGACCTTGCTGGTGGAAGTGAAACCTCCATGTTTCTTGGAATGATTTTATAAGGTATGTAACTTTGATATTCTTGATACTATCACTGTTGAGGGAGCGGGAATTTAGTGTTTTTTTCGAACAACTCAAGACTATCAAGGGAAGGAATTGTGTGAATAAGAGGGAATTGTTCTTCAAGAATGATAATAATGAGAAGAAGAGATGATGGATTTGTTTACTTTGGGCAAGAAACCTTTTATAGTGGCGTTGGTATTTTAGACGTGTTTTGACCATTTCGTTTTAGTATTGGAGACTTTGAAAGCCATAATATTTTGACTTCTTTGGATGGCAACTTCCAGAAAGGAGTATTAATAGTATACTTCTTCTGTCCATTTTTATTTGACTCCTATTAACTTGACACAGAGAATAAAAAATATTAAATGATAGGAGTAATTTTACCAAATCACCCTTTGAATATAATTAATACAATGTATTGAAAAATGTAATAGGGAAATAACTATAATTAATGATAAGGGTAAATTAGAAACTAAGTGTAAAATTATCTCTTGATTTTATAAAATGGACAAGTATTGTTGGACATCCTAAAATAGTGTAGGGGTCAAGTAAAGATGAACGGAGAGAGTAATATCAGACCTTATTTATTAAATATTTCTTTTCTTTTTTCTTATTTTATGTGAATTGATTCAAGAAAAATCTTCATGGGCAGAAGTGGGTCATCCAGCAGTCATGTGTTGACTTGTCAACTTTTGAATTGTCTTCCAATTTGAATTTTGAACGCATCTTCACTTGAATGCTGACGATCAGGAGCGGCATACATGAGGGGCTGGATTGGATATAAACGGGTTGAAAATAAGTTTAATAAAATGTTTAATTTATTTGTATTTAGATAGGAATAAGTAAAGATTGCGTATTAAGGTAGAAGGATAATAGGATAATTACAAAGATTTAGCGCTATCATCGTGTAGGATTGATTAATCATGCTCATTTTCTTATTAACTGTTATGCTTCCTTTATTGTTTTTTCTTCTTTAATTCGGGATTGATGCACTTAAGCTGAGTGTCTTTCGGAAACAACCTTTTTACCTTTAGTGGTAAGATTTTTTTTTTGTTTCTCACTCGGTGTTCGGAGTCCGTGGAGCCCCGACTAAATTCGGATCGCACACTGCAGGATTTATTCGGGGGTGGCGCTCCCAACAGGATTTTTTTCATTTCCAGGGCTCGAATCCGAGACCTCTGGTTAAGGGTGAAGCAGTTCCACCACCGCATCACAACCCATGTTGGTAGGTAGTGTCAAGTTTTTGCATACATTCTATCATCTTCATATCTCACTTTATGAAATTGCATCGAGTATATTGTTGTTATATTTAATATGAATTAATTGACGGATAATAAGAATATTTAGGTCCTTGATGATTTCAAAATAAATAGGTGAAAAGTGAAAACACAAGGGAAATCAAAATAAGCTTTTAGAGGTCCAAAAATAATAACTCATGAAAATTAATAAGTACAATCATTTTGTCTGCCTATTTTCTCTATCTTGATTACATTTTTATCTTTTGACCTTGAAGACTAAAATCATGCGACTCTAAAACCAAATGATTGAGGAGATAGCTAGATATGTAAAAATCAAAATGAAATAGATAAATATGTTGTAAAATGGATATTCAAACAAATAAATATTTTTTATGTCTACATGTGAAAATTTACATAGACACATAATATACACTATGTGGAAGATGTATTTACATTAATCTTAATATATGTTGTAATCTAATCATCCATGTATTATACTTGGTGTTTACATGGCAATGAGATAATCATAAATGACCATGTATACACAAGTATAAATACCTCCCTTTCTTGTACCAAAATGATAAGAGTGAAAAGAAGAACAAAGTGAGAATAAGAAATATTACATCTTCTCTTTTATATTCCTTCTTAGTTTTAATATATTCTCATTATTTTACAACAAAATAAATATTGTAATCTAATAGTAGCTATTTTCTTTTATTTAAAAAATAATGATTTTTTTTGTTTGTTTATTTTAAAAAAGAATGAATTTCTTTCCTTTTCCAGCCATACTTAATTTCAGCTTGTTTGTTGAAGTTTTAAAACCAAAAAATGAATAATCAACTTCAAGCATTTATTAGTTTAAAATTAAAAACGATTTACATGGGGTTCAAATATTTTTTGGAGTTTTAAAACCAAGAAATGATGCATAGGATTCGAATTTTTTATAACTTCAAACTCGAGAATGATTCATGGAGTTCAAACATTTGTTGGAGCTTTTAAACTAAGAAATACGGATTATGAAATTCAAATTCTTATAAATTCTTCGGAAACCTACACAAAATAAATTCAATTATGAAACTATTTAATCAAATTAGATTCAACATATTTACCCTTCATGGGCTTATGGTCCAAACTATTACCCCCTTATCTCATTTTTCTCTCTTTTATTTTGTCCATGTTGATAGTCATTAATCATTTGTGATACTCCGTCAGTATATTGATATTATACCGATATCATAGAGGACTAAGGTTAATCCTTTGTGATACTCAGCCGGTATATTAATTAGGATTGGACTCCTTTTATTAAGAAACAATTAAAAAGAAAATTATTAAATTATAAATTAGTAGAAAATATATTTTTTGTGATATTTTGTCGGTATATTGATACCATATCAGTATCATATAGGGTTGAGCTAAATTCTCTATGATACTCAATTGATATATTGATACCCTATCGGTATTATATAGGATTGAACTTTGTTTTTTTTTTAAAAATAAATAGAGATAAGTATAAAAAACACACCTAAATATCTTTTTTTTTTTAGTTTCATGCCTAAATTATTGAATGTGTGAATTTCATATCTAAACTATCATTTATTAGTTTGAAAAATACATTTCACTGGTGTGTGTAATACACTCCCTCTTTTATTGAATAAATTCTTGACACATGGCATGTCACAAGAATAAAATATTCCACATTGACAAAAACTAAATAAACTATTAATATTAATTAAAAGTTAAAGATTAAAGTATGAATATTCTTCCAAAAAATTATATTTTTAAAAAAATAAAATTTAAAATATTTTTCTCACCTGCTCTACCGTCCACCCTCCGCCCCCCCAACAATTCCCGCCTTTTTATTTTTTTGAATCTCTTTTATAAAATATTTTTAAAATGTTCAAACTTTAGCCCCTACTCCACTCCTACCTAAAAAATTAATTTTTTTAAAAAATAAATAAAATTCTATCCCACCCGCATCTGACTCTCCGCTCCTAATTTATTTTTATCTTTTTTTAATTTTTTATAAATATATACACATAATTTATTATTTTTTTAGGGGGGAGGAGAAGGAGGGAGGGAGATAAAGTAAGAATTATTTTAAAAAGTTTTATAATTTAAAAAAAAAAACATTAATTGGTTCAGGGAAAGGGGGAAGGGGGGGGGGGGGGGGGGGTTAA